>JAOBYJ020292143.1:0-15860 GCA_025403565.2 Palythoa heliodiscus | reverse complement strand
TTTTATAGCGATATAACAAGAAACAGCTGCTTGGATACAGTTTACGGCCCCTTTTGGTGAAAAACTGCTGATAGGTTGTAGTGCCTAGATGAGTCTGATGAAAACCGCTGATACTGTATGCTTTGCATTGCTCTAGCACATGAGTGGATGGAGCTCTTTCTTGGTCTGTAGAAATACAAAAAAAAATTGTAAATGTTTTTGCATGTGAAATATTGCCAAAATGTCAGGTGAATGTTCATAAAATTACTATGCCAAAATTGTTAAATTTGGTAATAAGTTTCTCTAAAGTTCTCTTGAATGTCGTATGTTCTCAAAGAAATTCTGTCATTATGTAGCTAAGCCTAAAGAGAAGATAAGACTTTGTTCAACAGCAGAAGCTGTGAGTCAGGGCTTCTGGAATTTCATGATGATGTAATTTCATAAAATTAACTCAAAATCCCCAAAATCGTGAAATTTACTTTTTTCTGTGTAATTCCATGAAATTCATGAAAAATCACTCATATGGAAAATAATTAACCCTATTTTTTATTTTATTCAAAAACTGGAGAAAGATCAGCAGTTTTCTTACTCAACATAGATGAAATTTCATCATTTGCTATTTTGGTTTTGTGACCAGGCCTTTTAGGTTGAGGGAGCCTGGTTCAAGTTTAAAATCTAAGGAACTCACTCAAACTGGCCGATAGACCAGTTTCGATATATTAGAATTCTAACTTGAGTCCCAGGCTTAGGGGAATAAAACAAAAGAAGTGAATTAATCCTTCCTCAATGTCCATTGGGATTTCTTCTGTTTTATTTCCCTAAGCCTGGGACTCAACATAGAGTTTTAATATATCTAAACTGTTCTATTGCAGTCCTTCACATATGTTTTATTTTCTAAAAACTAAAATAAATCCACATGTTTGGTTATTGGAACTACTTTAATTTTGAGATTTGTGAAAAGAAAATTGTGCTAAAATCAGTTTTTATCACATTCTCACTTAATTCATGCCAGAATTAATTTGCACAATTTAGTATGTAACTCATTTAGGTTTGAAGTTAATATATTTAATTTTAGATCATTGTTCTGCAAATGACTGAAATTCCTAAGTAATTGCAAATTTGAGTACCCATAAAATTAGTAATCTTGATTAAGTTAGACGTATACATTAAGGATTCAAATGCACAGCATAAAATTACTTTAATTTAAAAATCCTTGTTACAAGGTAAAATATGACAGAGGAAAAATTATATGATTTGCTGTGCAAGGGACCTCCCCTGCCGTGCAATACCATGCCATGGGCTGCCAATGCCACTTTGTTTTCCAGATTTTTATTGTCAAATTCCAGAAGCCCTGAATTGAGTTGCTTTCAGGTTTTTCATAAAAGCCCAGTTGAGTTAATTTAACTGATCATCTGATTTTTCTTTATTGCTCCAGTTAGGCTTGGAAACTGTGAGTTTCTAGTAATTTGAACATCATCCTACAACAAAATTTACTGGGGTTTCACCAGTTTTTCTTTATTGCAATTGTACAGTACTCTTATCCAGTAAGAATTAACTGATTTATATAACGACTCGGCAAGTTTATTTTTATAGTGTTAAAATTAAGTAAACCAAATGATTTGTACAGTACCAATATTAATATTATAATATCATTGCTAAATATTTTAATAATGATAGTACAGAACTTTGGTAATATAAACAATTACAATATAGTATAAATTATATAGTTTTATGACTTGTACTCTTATTATATACTGTAATGATTTATTCTAAAATGATATTTTAATCTATTAATTTTTTTTATTGTTATAATGACCATAGTTTTAAATTTGTAAAATCTATCCCCAGTGCTCTCAGCTTCTTCAGATGCAACAGTGAAAGTCTGGGATACAGAAAGAGGCTTTTGCATGTCAACTCTTCGAACTCACAGGGATTATGTCAAGGCTTTAGCCTATGCTAGAGACAAAGAACAGGTTGCATCAGGTGGTTTGGATCGGCAGATCTTCCTCTGGGATGTAAACACACTGACTGCTCTCACAGCAACAAACAATACAGTCACAAGTAAGTCATTTGTTATTTAGAAGGTATAGGTATAGGTAAAGGTAAAGGTATGTAATGGTAATGGTAATGGTAATGGTAAAGGTAAAGGTAGAGGTATAGGTAAAGGTAAAGGTAATGGTAAAGATAGAGGTAAAGGTAAAGGTAAAGGTATGTAATGGTAATGGTAAAGGTAATGGTATGTAATGGTAAAGGTAAAGGTAAAGGTATGTAATGGTAATGTAAAGGTAATGGTAATGGTAAAGGTATGGGTAAAGGTATAGGTAAAGGTATAGGTAAAGGTAAAGGTGTAGGTAAAGGTAAAGATAAAGATAAAGGTATAGGTAAAGGTGAAAGTAACTTTTGCTTAACACCACTAGTTTCATCAGTTCATATAACTGGTATCAAAGGAAGTGGACAGTGCACCCTTTATCTCCTCCCTCAGTCAGTGCTTCATTTTATGGACCCGTATTTAAAGCTAAAGCTTCACAGATCAGATGAAAGTTGGAATAGGGATAAACAGAATCAAATTAACTTGTTTTGCTTGCTAACAGCTTTGAGAATTCATTTTTTTTAGCGTCCTCATTGAGTGGTCAAAAGGATTCAATCTACAGCCTTGCGATGAACTCTGGTGGCACTGTTTTGGTTTCAGGCTCCACAGAAAAGGTAGATAACTACTGACTTTAGTCATTCACTTTTACATATTAGCAATGTCAGTGGATTTGGTAGTGAAATTATGGCACTCTCCACTTATCTTAAATCTGCTATAATTAAAACTTGAACTTTGCTCAAGATAATTATCTTGAACCAAATTCTGTTTCCCTTGCATAATTTTGATCCTATTTTCTCTGGTACATACCAATGTTGCTTATTTCAAACTGATGCTTCTCTTGACCTTCCCACTTTTCTTGAACTATTTTTCTTTTTCTTGGTACAAACTACCCAGCTATATACCTTAAACAAGTCTATGGGGTTTGTACAGAGTCTGGAAACTGGAAATAGTCTGGAAATCCAAAAAAACTTTCTTGAAAGTATGGAAATAGTCTGGAAATACAAAAAAACTTTGGAAAGTATAGAAAAAGTCTGTAAAATAAAGCAAATGTCTGGAAAAGCCAAGGTTTTGTTGGCTGGACTTCTGGCTAAAACAAAAACACCCACTGATTTTAACTAAAGCTGCAGTTCTTCAGAGATACTTAAAGTCTAAATTTAAAGTTTGATCCCAAAATATCAACTGTCACACAATTTTAATGAATAATGAATTCTGCTTAAAAGGGAGTAAAAGCCATGAAATTGAGATTTTGTTTAATACGTTTGCTATATATCCTAATTATGAATTGCTGCTCGCTGACTCTTTGCTTGCTCTGCAGCAATGATTATTATTCATACCCTCTATGCTAATAATCAGACCTGTGGTTAAATAATTTTGTTTTAATTTGTTTGGTTGGTTCTGAATTGGAGGCATTAAGAGTGTGGGATCCCAGGACTTGCGCCAAAATGATGAAGCTAAAGGGACACACGGACAATGTAAAGGCCATCAAGCTTAATGCAGAAGGAACTCAGGTACAGTATACTGTCCTGTTCACAGGACACATACTGTATAATACCATCAAGGGGAGCGAAAGTAAAAAGTTTTTCAGGGGGGCATGTCAATGGATAGTGGAACCATGTGACCTAGTAATGCATATAGTAACCAAAGAATCACCTGAAGGCCTATTCCCCCATCAAAATTATTGGGGTTGGGGGGGGGGGGTGGGGCAGTGCCCCCCTCCTGGCCCCCTGGTTCCGCAGCCCCTAACCATATCCCTATTGTTTTGGGACTCGGTATCTCTGGATAAGATTATCTCAGAGTTTCAATAAGTAGATAGGCATTCTCTTGAAACAATTGAGTCAATCAATGATTGAAAGTGAAGAAAGCCTCGGAAAAATAAATTGATGTAGATTAAACACCTACAAACTAATAAAAACAAGCATTCATTACAATTATTTTGTTATTTTTATAATTAGTGTCTTTCAGCAAGCTCTGATGGAACTGTTAGGCTGTGGTCACTTGGTCAGCAGAGATGCATAGCAGCATACAGAATGCATGAAGAGGGTGTGTGGACACTGTTTACCAATGATACTTTCACTGAATTCTACTCCAGTGGCAAAGATAAGCAGGTGTTTTGGACTGATATGTTGAGAGATGACTGTTCAGCTCTTCTGTTTGTAGAGGACGCACCAGTGTTAAAGGTATGATGGTTTTGTTCTGTACAATGTATCAGGCATTCTTGTGGCCCTAAAATTCCCTAATTATGTTTGCTTACGCTAAAAAGCCCTACTTTTGCAGCATATCTAATATACTGTAAATACTCTAGTAAGCCCCCCCCCTCCACCTCTCTAATAAGCCCCCTGTCTAGAGAGTCCAAAATGTAATAAGCCTCCCCCTCTAATAAGCCCCCTGTTCCCCCTTCCTTCGTCAACTAAAAAACTGCAGCTGTTAAAACAGAAGGATCACTTTTCTTAACTTTTATCTGTAAGCCAGAGTTCCTATTTGTTAAACTGCAGCTGTTAAAACAGAAGGAATACTTTTCTTAACTTTTATCTGTAAGCCAGAGTTCCTATTTGTTATTTAAGCTGTGTGACATGTCAAACTCCATATGTAGCGTAATTCTGTCTTATGTCTGTCAACGAGTTTTAAATAAGCCGGCCTCCTCTCTAATAATTATAAGGTCCCTTCCTCTAGAGATCCCAAAATTTAATAAGCCCCCTAGGGCTTTACAGTATGGGTGTTTACGGTACATTTGAGTTTGACTTAAAAATCCCCACTTTTTTCCATTTTGTAATGATTTTATGTGCAACTAGTGTCATTTAATGTGTTTGAAATGGGATCTGTATCACTTTTCAGGAATTTAATATGGACTACTGATTGAATCATTAGATGATTCTTCAACTTGACTGTCATGCCATCTTCAGAGAGATATCAATCAAATGTTCAATTCATATCGCATTTTCAAGGGAATGATTGCACAATTTCTTTCCAGTCTTGACTAAGATATCGTCATTTTCATTGACTGTAGTTTTCACTGGGCTTTGCTTATGTTTGATTATAGATCTATGATAGAAAGGTAGGCAGCACTGTTTTTTCAAACTAAACGCCCTAAAGTAGACCTATTTCTTGCTTTTTATCCCTAAAAATTCCTATTTTTCAGTAAAAAAAAATTGACACAAGCCAGCCAGAATGCTTGAATTACATAATTATCAGGTTTACGGAGAGGTGATTGTCTGTTAACACCAGTAATGGCTGTGTTATTAAATGGTTATGCAAGAGGTAATGTTTGCTAGCAAAATTAATTCTTCTGCTAGCAATAATTATTGATGGAGGAGTATAGACATGGATATCATGATCATTTACCGTGACATTTTTGCCAACAATTGGTTCAAAGGTGACTGGTTGACACCAGTTGACCAGATTGTTACTATATACCTTTGTCACTTCTGCCATCTTGAATTGGAAATGAGGCTAGACAGGCATAACAAAGAAATGACAGCATCATATGGGCATGTTGAGTCTTTTTGTCTGGATTTTGCTAAAAAATGGGCACAAGAAAGCTCAAGTTCTGCGAAAGGTAATGATTTGTCTGTCCATCTTTGTTTTCAATCCAAGAAGGTAGAAGCATGAAAAAGGTCTGTTGTAATGCTAGATAGCCACTTTAGTGACCATATTTTTGAAGAGTCTTGAAGGTCAGGAAAGTTTACACAGATATGTTTTTTTCTCATTTTAAAATGTCTTGGAAAGTCTGGGAAATTGATTTATTGTCTGTTAAAACCCTGGAATGTTCTCAGTTCTGTTTATGGATCCATGTTTTTAAAATTGTAGAAATCGTGGGATCATATTGATTATCGCCATAACTTGCATTTACATTTTTGAGTTCTAGTTCAGCAATTATGTCAAAGAAAAAGGTATAGTGTGAACAAAATATGTCATCTTTGGGTGTCATGCATTATGTACCTAAAAAATCAGAAATTATTGTGATGTAGTGTGGACCCATAAGCACTAAAAGTCATCCTGTGTAATATTAACTTTAAAGGAAACTCGAGCTGTTATGAAAATTATGGATCAGAAAAAATCCTGACTATCCCTGAATCTCCTTTGATGCTTTAAATAGGGATTCAAGCCCATCTGTTCCAGATGCAGGGCGTTTTCTTTGGCCTACTTTGTCATTTGAAATTTGCAGGCGGGTGACAAACGTAACCTGGCATACTTTGCACACAAGCAAAATGGCACTGCCTGCAAATTTCAAACAACAAAGTAGGCCGAATAAAACTTCTTCGGTCTGGATTAGATGGGCTCAAATCAATATTAATTTTTTTTAATGCATCAAGGGAGAATCAGTTTTTACTGATCCAAAATATTTGTAACAGCCGTGGTTCCCTTAAATAATATTTTTAAATGAAGGTTTCTCCTTTCTTCATTTCACAGCTTCACCTGTGCCAAGAACCATTATCAATGTGGGTGGCTACCACCAATTCTAATATCAACAACTGGGTCAGTATTAAAGTAAATAGATTCAAGTGTTACCATAGGATTTTGGTAGACAAGCTACAGTACATGTAAACATCATCATCATCATCATCATCATCATAATGCTTTATTAATAGTATATCCAATAAATATGGTTCTTCACCAGTTAAATGCTACCTAATTAGATTACAAATATAATTATATATTTATGACACTGAAATGAAAAAATTAGTAAGAAACTTGTGGATTCTAGAAAGAAATATTTACAGTTTATAAAATTTATTCTTACCATATAAAACCCACTCAAAGACTCGCTGTGTGCTCCCTTACAAGATGATAATCTTACTAATAATAAGTATAATTATAGGAAAAAAAGCTACATTTGAGGCCATGGAACAGATTTTGTTTTAGTGTCGAAATAGAAAAGCAAAAAAAATACATTGGATGATATTACAACTAGTCACCTACATGATGCCCAGTTTCCTAGGTCGAACCCCTAGAGTTATAGACAGAAATTTAATGTGACATCTTGAACTGATCGATTGATTTCACAAGACTTGTTTCAATTTAGCAGTCTCTGTAACATAATGGACAACTTAAAAAGAAAAAGAATTTTAAAAGAAAACTACCGTACGTATCTCTGAAAAGTCAGGAACTCTAAAGTACAAAATATACAATAAAATGAAAACAAAGTGACATTTGAGATGTACAACTAATGCTCCAGTCTTGTCTATACTAACCAATTGCCGCTCAAAGTAGCTAACGTTAACCAGTCAGAGATCATAGAAAAGACTCTGCAAAAACAAGACATGACGTTTACAACTCACAAATGACATTTGCTCTATTACAGTAGGTTATAAAAGGTCCAGTACAATTCTCATTTCAATTTTATACAGTTGAGTTGATTTTGAATTGCATTGTACAGGTAATCAGTTGATAACAAAAATTTACATCAACTATCTTTGCTTCCAGCCCGTAAAAACTCCATCTTTTGAAGATAATGATGTGGAAATGGAATTCAACCCAATGTTCTTAAAATCTAGAGCGACTGTTAAAGGTAAAAAAATTATAAAACAGACGGGTATACACAGACCTCAGGACCTCTCAAGTTTAGTTTTGTTCTGTATTGCATGCCTCCGAAAAACTCGACTCTTTATCCAGTTTGTTTGCTATATGCATATTTGCCCCGCGGGATCCTTCATGCCTCGTTGATTCAACGTCGTGATGCGCGTTACGTCACCTCAAGACTGTACTGTGTAATGACCACTAATCTTATTTAGCAAAACTGTGTTCGAATAGTGAAGATAAAGTCTTTCTCCCTTGTAAAAAGTGAAGTGTTTATATATACCTAACCGCTTCATGATCCCACACTTCAGGATTTAGTCATAAGAATGAGAAGACATGACCAGTCTGTTACTAGGTTTTACTAATTTGTTCTTTTCGTTCTGAAGTAGCAGTCGTAACATCTTGTTAGGTTGAAGTGGGAGCAGTTTACAAGATCAAATGCTGTAACTACAAGACCACTTATAAATATCGATGGAACTAGTAGGAATCTGAACGTACGAACTACTGAACACGAATTAGAGACTAAAAATGGTGACCTCAACAATACCATTGCTGAACATTACTTACAGGCTAACCACAGATGAAAATTGATTGGGACAGCGGGTTATGTATTGTACAAATTAATTACTATCAACCACTCACACTGGAAAGCTGGTTTAGTAACTTAGAACAGGCTCCACTAAACCTGCACCCAACAAACAACTCATCGACAACACTAAGACGGCAGATACGTAACAGAGTTATCCTACTGACAACACATACATTACAAACAGGAAACGGGATCAAAACGCACCAATCACCAACAAGTCTTTACAGCCAATACCATCATGACTTACGTACAGGACAGATAAACAACGTCACATCTCTACTGACCAACCGGGTCAATGACTGGGTATTTATACAAACCACTGACAACGCACAGATCACTTGACTCTGAAGATGACCTTCGCTCAGGTTGTTGAAATGTCAGCCAATATCATCCACAACAGCCATTCCTAGGACTACACTCACCTGGAAGATCAAACTCTACCAGATAATTATTATTATTATTGTTGTTGTTATTATTATTATTATTGTTATTATTTTTGTAGGGTAAACAGAAATAGAATGTAATATTAAATGTGGCATCTGAATTAGTTTGAGCCATAGGAAGCTGATTTTAATCAGTGATTTGGTTTTGGAGACAAGTCTGTCTATACATGTTGCCATTGATTTCCTGCAATTGAAAATCACAAAATTACTTCCTGGTTAGTGCAGTTGATAAGCTGCAGATCTGAGAGAAGTTGCCTTTGCTTTAGGGATAAGATTTGCATATGAAAAAGACATTAACCCATAGCCCTAGTGTTCTATTGATGGAAAAAAGGGTGTTGTAGTTTCATTGTCAGCTGAGGCAAAGTTAGTAGAGGGGACTGGTTATGAAAGTTAGAAAACTACAAAGAAGATTACAATGCTGCTTTGTTTCATGTTGTGTGCAGGGTCACGGTTATGATATTTTGTTCTAGGTGTGATGGTTCGTTAGTCAATTGGCCGTTTTCTCATTTACATCTGAAAACCTTTTGTAATTTGTGCAGGGTCAACGTCATATTTCAATAGGAAAAGAGAGAACAAAAATATAGAACAAAGCAAGCCACCAAGTTTCATAACCATTTAACTCTACTAACTATGGCTGAGGTTAGGTCTTAGTTTCTCAGAATGTAAGTGGTGTGAGCCACTTGGTGTAAGCCCTGATTTGGATAATCTTTGTAAGATTACAGATATTGATTCAACTTCTTGTGGGAATTAAATGATATACATTTAGCACAATGTAGGACACTTAAATTGAACTTCGTTTCCACTTAACTAGGGTATTAAACTTCCAGTCGAGTGGACAGGCATTTTTTCCTGGTTTCTTGTAAACAGACTTGATGAAAGTAGAGGTTTTGTGACCGATCATTTCTTAGACACTGCTATTCGTCACTGACAAAACCTCCACTTTCACCAAGCCAATTTACAAGAAGCCAGAAAAAATACCCGTACACTGGAATTGTAATACCCCAGTCAAGTCGAAACGAAATTCAGTTTTAAGTGCCCTACATTGTGCTAAACGCACATCATCATTACAGGTATTGTGCTGTATGTTATTCTAATTCCTGTTACTTAAAACCTTTCTATCAGGTGCACCAAGTATCAGAAAATTTCAGATTCTTAGAGACAAGCAGCACGTGCTAACAAAAAACACTCACGACCATGTTCAACTCTGGGATGTACTGAAAGTGAGTGGAGTATATATCTAGCAACGTTCTGTTGTTGGAAGGAATTTTTTCCTGAAGACTCGCATTTTTTGCGTTACAAGAACTTTAGAAAAGGTGCCAGATGTATCAAATTACGGTAAACCTTGGAATATAAGCCTGCTTGTTTATAAGCCCAGAGGGCATTTGGGAGCCAGCTTTTGAAATGCATATCTGTGTTAGTGAATAAGCCCTTCCGATTATAAGGGCCTTCACTCATAAGAATTGAGACAAAAAGCTCCTTTGAGTGAATATAGGTTAACGGTATTTGTTAACTGCGATGCTAGCCAATCACTTTTTATAGTCCACGACGAACTCTTAGCAATATTGAAAACACTTACACAACCCTAAATGGTTACCCCTCTAGGTACGTATTTATTGCTGCTAATTACCATAATAATAATTCTCAACCATTTCACAGCTGACCATGTAGCTTAGAAGGTAAAGACTTTAAGGTCAAACCAGTTCCAGCGTTTATCAGTTCTGAGTGACCAAACCTTAACCTGTTTCACCTCTGTTTTAAAAGTTTCTTATTATACAAAACTGCAAAAAACTAAAATAACAACATTAACTGGTTTGAGGAAATGCTGTTGATCTGAACCTTTTACCTATCATCAAAGGCACGGAAAGTAGCAGATTTGGGGAAAGCTGATTTTGAGGAAGAAATTAAGAAGAGGGAAAAGCAGATTTATGTTCCAAATTGGTTCAGCGTGGACATAAAAACTGGAGTGAGTATATAGTAACTTCTATTTTTATTTAAACTAAATCTGAGTTGGAGTCCCTTGGATGTATTAATATTCAAGCCTTGTCTGATATAGAGATTTTCTACCTGACAGTACTAGTTTTTGTAAGGAGGGAGACTTCGCTCCAAAAACGTTTCAAGAATAAACATATTACTAGATTAAACAGAACAATAACACAGACAATGTTAGAAAGTAAAACACCTTAAAGGCTCTGTCAAATTTTTTCGTCGCCATGATGATCCAGTCATAACTGACCAACGAAGGCATTTAAACTAATAGTCAACATTGTAAACTGCTAGTTGCCTAGATTAGCGTATCACAGCTAGCCTGTAATCTAATTTAAAACTGTTTGATTACAATTCTAGATAAAAAAATGTCAATGCAGTCATGGTTCTAAAGAGATAAATTGTTGTTGTTCTCGACGTCATTGATGTTGTTGTAGTAACTAGTCTCCACTGCAGTCGTTATTAATCCAGCTCTGTCAACCATCTAATGCTTGCTCACCATGAGCAAAATGTTTTTTGCCCTTTGTTTTTGGTAACCAGTAAAACGTGGATTATTAATCCAGCTCCATCAGCAAACTAATGGTTGCTCAACCGAGCAGATAGTTTTTTTCCCTTTGTTTTTGGTAACCAGTAAAACGTGGATTATTAATCCAGCTCCATCAACCAACTAAGGTTACTCATCCGCGCAGAACATTCTTTTCCCTTTGTTTTTGGTAACCAGTAAAACATGGATTATTAATCCAGCTCCATCAGCCAACTAATGGCTACTCACCTGAGCAGAACATTCTTTTCCCTTTGTTTAGTAACCAGTAAAACGTAGATTATTAATCCAGCTCCATCAACCAACTAATGGCTACTCACCCGAGCAGAACATTCTTTTCCCTTTGTTTTTGGTAACCAGTAAAATGTGGATTATTAATCCAGCTCCATCAACCAACCAATGGTTACTCTCCTGAGCAGAATATTCTTTTCCCTTTGTTTTTGGTAACCAGTAAAACGTGGATTATTAATCCAGCTCCATCAACCAACTAATTGCTACTCACCCGAGCAGAAATTTTTTCTCTTTGTTTTTGGTAATCAGTAAAACGTGGATTATCGTTAACGTTTAAGTGTTCTAACAAGCAACGCCTAGGACCGGAGATAGAGAATATGGAAGCCTTTCTGTAAATGGTCAGTGTGCTGGTCAGGTGAGCGCATAGTTGAGCCTTTTTGCGACTGGTCAATGTACTGGTCAGGTGAGCACTCTTTAGTTGAGTCTTTATGCAATCGGTCAGTGTTCTGGTCAGGTAAACTCCCCTTGGTTGGTCCTTCCATTGATTGGTCAGTGTACTGGTCAGGTGAGCGCCCATTGGTTGATCCTTTCTGCAAATACTCAGTGTACTTGTCAGGTGAACACCCGTTGGTTGGCTGGTGATGCAACGTTTTAAACATTTTTTAATACATAATTTTCAACGGTCAAGTACCGTTGCATGCTCTGCTACTCAATTCACATTAAAATTTTAGGGTGCTACTCTGGTGTATTAAAAAGTGTCTGGCCCCGACGTTTCAGTTAATACACCAACTTTCTGGATGGAGAAGTGATAACAAATTTTACAATACAGCAATTTATTTAAAAAAAGCCAAGAAAACTAATTTGAAATTCAGATTTGAAGTTTAAAAGGAATAAAATACAAATGTAATTAAAACAACGTAAAACAAAGCAAACGTAAAAAGCATCGTTAAAACAAATAAAAAATTGAAGGTGACATAAAAGAGTGATCTGCAAGTACTCTCGCGGGGGTCGCGTGTTTTATAAGTATTTAAATCAAAACATCTTTTGTTACAGCAGAGTATTACTTACAAATTTTAGTTTTCCTAACTTTGCGTTATTTCATGAACGCGCGTTACATCCAACAAGAGGCGAGTAGAATAATAATTGTTTTATTAAATTTCATTCAAATCTGAACGATCAGATACTAAATCCTAATAAATTCTGTTTTTCTTTTACAAAACGATCGGAAAGAGATATTTCCATATACGGTATAGGAGCTGATAACCGAGATTGAAAGAACCAATCAGAAAGCTAGAAACGTAATAATCGAAGTTGAAAATTTAATAAAGCAGGTTGTTTGGCCTAAATAACAGAAGAAACCTTGAACATTTTACTCTTTTGATATTCCATATAACGGACGGCTTTGTAAAGTTGTGTTAAGACATTTTATAGTTTTAGCCAGAAGAAGTTGTCAAAAACATAACTTTAGTTTTTTACTTCACAGTTTTTAACAATTCATCTGGACGAGTCAGACTGTTTTGCAGCTTGGATCTCAGTGTCTTACGCAACGGGTTTGGAACCCAGAGGTGTGGATGGCCGAGGTAAGTCATTTACAACAGACCGGCATCATATTGTGCTCCCAAGATGTTCGTCAGTTTGGTTTTACTGTAATGTTTAGGCGAATCTTTGTTTACATATTTTGCCCTCATTAGCATACGCACTCCTTTTTCTAATTCAGCTACAAAAACAAAGCTCCTGAATAATGAAATGTTTCTGCAAGACAATTTTGCTCTGAAAATGTGAGATTTATAATGCTGAATATTCTTTCCGTGATGTGGTTTCGAAATTTGGAAATTTTGCAAAGAATGGATGGCTCATTATCGTTCTTGCCACCCAGCTGTTTTGCGTTTTTTGAGTAGCGATTTCTTCTTTGAAACCGCACACATAGAACCGGAAGTTCGGTCACTCATTTCACTTGGCAAGTTTTCGTAAGTTTTAAAGTCAGTTGCAGTTTATCTTTGTTTTTCCTCCTTCTTAAGTTGTATGCAAATGAAGCAGAATGTAAACAATGGCGTCAGGAAAGATTCGCAAAAGCAAAGCCAAACCTTCAAGGTGAGGCTTTGCATTCAATTAAAAGGTTTTCTTAGGAGATGATGTGATGTTGATTCTATGATCAAGATTTTGGCTTTAACATAGAGCGTTAGTTCAACTTTTACTGAGAAACTTTTAAATGAAATCCAAAAAAAATTGTAGTCTTTATATGATTCAGACGATCAGCCGGTTTGTGACTTGTATTTGATATGTAGATGTATCAGTAATAAGATAATTTGTTTTTCAACTTAGTACGATTTTCCCCCTCTTTATTACAGTTGTTAACATCGACACAAAACATGGTAAGTAAACTTTATTTTTATTATCATTATCACGATCATTACCACCACCATCACCATTACCGCTATCACAATCACCATCATTATCACCATCACCACCATCGTGATCCTTTTCATTATCATATCACGATCATTACTGTCACCATCACCATCACCATCACCGCTATTACCATCATCATTACTGCCACCATCACCATCGTCATCAACATCACCATCGTCATCAACATCAACATCACCATCATCCGTTTCATTATCATAATCATTATCATAATCATTATCGTGATCATTACCACCACCATCACCATCATCGCTATCACCATCACCATCACCGTCATCCTTTTCATTATCATAATCATAATCGTTATCATGATCATTACCAAAACCATCACCATCATCGCTATCACAATTACCATCGTTATCACCATCACCATCAACATCATCATCACCATCATCCTTTTCATTATTATTAACATAATCATTACCGTTACCATCACCATCATCACTATCACCATCAGCATCGTTATCACCATCGTCATCAACATCATCCTTTTTATTATCGTTAGCACTGTAATAACTCGACAAACTTACTCAATTCTTATTGGACGAGAGAAGTACTCAATAGAATCCCAAGTTGCCATGGTAGCATTGCACGTACAACTAAAAGCCAGAAAACTTATCAATTGGTTTTATTTTGTTTAAATACATACAAATAAAAATTGGATCACTGGATCAAATCAGTACACAAAACTCAATCCACCTATAGTTGTAAATAAAGAAAATGTTGTTGAGTACTTTATAATTAATCGGACAATATTCTCGTACAATTCCGATTAAATAGATACTAATGTTTTCAAACTTATCAAATTTCTCGTCTAATTTTGAGAACTTTCAAATGATAACTTGTAGCTCTACAGTAATTCTGAATCAGTGACTCTCGAGATTGTACAGTTTCCCACACTTGTATTACTGCCTCATTTATAAGGCTGTCGTTTTTGTTATTTTGCCATTTATAATAAAAAGTGATCTACGGCAAGAAGTATGATATTGACAACTTTGCGCTGGTTGTACACAGTAATTATATTACAAGAAAGAAATCACTCCTCAAGTTGGATAACTTGGAAAAGTTCCTGAGTCGCTGACGGGAATCGAACCCATGACCTTCTAATTACCAGTAAGATGCTCTACCCACTGAGGTGTCGAGGCTCACATGGGGAGCCAAGTCACTGATGGGAATCGAACCCATGACCTAATTACCAGTAAGATGTTCCACCCACTGAGGTGCCGAGACTCACATGGGGAGCCAAGTCACTGACGGAAATCGAACCCATGACCTTCTAATTACCAGTAAGATGCTCTACCCACTGAGGTGTCGAGGCTCACATGGGGAGCCAAGTCACTGATGGGAATCGAACCCATGACCTAATTACCAGTAAGATGTTCCACCCACTGAGGTGCCGAGACTCACATGGGGAGCCAAGTCACTGACGGGAATCGAACCCATGACCCTATGATTACCAGTAAGATGCTCCACCCACTGAGGTGCCGAGACTCACATGGGGAGCCGAGTTACTGACGGGAATCGAACCCATGACCCTATGATTACCAGAAAGATGCTCCACCCACTGAGGTGCCGAGACTCGCACGAGGAGCCGAGTCACTGGCTAAGTTCTTGAGGAGCGGTTTTCTAACATTTTAACCAAGTTGCAAACTTCCATAAAGAACTATATAACCATTTTCTCTCTTTGCAGTGAACTATGGCGTGTTGCTGCTGCAGGCCTTGTTAGAATACTGGCCTGAGACCAATTACAATGTTCCTGTCGATGAGGGAGGGGACCAGGAGTGGAGTGGTGGAATGGGTAGCCGGGCTAACTCTCCAGCAGGTAGTTACATGGAAACTTATGTCATTATGTCAGTGATGTGATAGGTGTGCTAAAAAAGCAGGGACGGATTCAGAAGTTTTGAAAACGGGTCTCCCGTGGATCTTTAAAAAGTCTTAAAAGTCTTAATAGCCCATTTTCGATATATTTAAATTCTAACTTGAGTCGGAGGCTTGGGGGAATAAAACAAAAGAAATGAATAATTCCTTCCTCAATGTCCACTGGGATTTCTTTTGTTTTATTCC
>JAOBYJ020291144.1:0-15874 GCA_025403565.2 Palythoa heliodiscus | reverse complement strand
AAACCGGATTACTCGGAGAAAAACCCTCGGAGTCAGATTGAGATTGACAAATCTTATACAGAGGGAGGAAAACCGGAGTACTCGGAGAAAAACCTTCGGAGTCAGATTGAGATCGAGAAATCTCAGCCCACGTGAATCGTGGGAGGCGCGAACGATGACCACAACGTCAACTTGACCCCCTGACGTTAGTATATATATTTATTTTCAAGTATACTAAGAAAAAGAAGTAATGATTATGGTTGCCAGGAGCGAACGCAATAAAGCTCTTACGCGAGAGTATTTCGCACCTTGTTACATTCGCTTATAAATTTTGCAACTCTTGGAGCCATTTTATTCGTCGGATTCATTTGGTTTTGAAATCCAGCCTTTTCTGATGATCCAAAGAAGTTTACTCTCTAAATTTTCAAAAAATGTCACTCCTTCTTACCTTGGGACTGTGAAGGTTAGTTTACAATAAAAAGGACCTTTTAAAGATGGTGACTTGTTTTTAGAGCAAAAGGGAATTTAAAGAAAAATACTGCCAGTAAAAATAGAAGCGTGGGTAGAAAAACAGCACATGAAAATTATCACAGTGCTGTGGTTTGTCAGGGAGGGGTCCGGGGTCTCTATAAGTCCGCACCGTGTTACCCTGTGTGTTTAGACTACAGAGGAAGTATATATGGAATGCCCGCCTGGTTGCTGCGATGGTTTACAGTCTTAATTCCTGTTGTCAAAATTCAAAACGTCTACACTGCACCTATAACACACAACTTCTATTTCTCTCAGCTTCACAAGCAGCCGCTGGCTAGATGTTTATTATTGTGGTCAAGTTTTACCGACGAATGTCACAAACAAAACCGGCACAATTTTTAATCAAAAGGTGCATGTTTTTATTTTTCATACCCGGTGTAATATCAATATATACCAGTACGAATAAAGACCACCATATCTTTCTCAAGCAAGGACTACAACGTTGTCACTTGATTAAAAAATCTGTAAACAGATGTTTTTCCTTTCACCTGCCCACAAAACTTATCTCTTCGCTTTCAAGTTCAACTCAGTGCAGCAAAATTAACAGTTTGATGCTCAGTTAATTTTTGATCGTTAATTAAACGTTTAAACTTTATTAAACGGAAGAAGTTGTATTAGAATTGACGAGTAATGAAGTCTAAAGAGATTGCAATCATCATTTTCCAACTAAAGGGGAAAATAAACGGATATTACCACGGATTTGCAAGTCATTTGCAGTTTAAAGGCACGCCGCTTTCCAATCGTTATTATTAAATCTATTTGAAACTGAGTATATAAGCCAAACTCAAAACTATGAATTTCTACACTGACTCAGCGTTTCCCCGTTGGCCACTTACTCTGGTTGGTTAGTTCTGTAACTTTTCCATTTCAAAGCTTTCCCCACGAGCAAAGAAAAACTGAGTGAAATATAGAATACAGTTTTTTTTTTCAATTACTTCAAAGTATGGAATGAAATGAGTAATAAAACTATATGTCACAACTCAACACGAAAAACTGATCATTATCTAACTACCATCCCGTTGAAAAGATTAAAATGAGTCGTAATAACTTTCTTTGATTTGCACGACCACATCATCTGTCTAATATTTTTCAGTTTGACTGAAAATTCTGCGAATTCTGCGGTTAGTCTTTGTGACAAGACAATACCCTTTCTCTTAACAGCTAAACAAAACTAATTTAGTTCTTTCTTTCTTTCTTCAGTGTTTTTATTTGAGATTGTTATAAATATATTTTCGGAGTAAATAAACTTAAAATGCTGCTGTCACAAAACTGCAAAAAGAAGCAATCTATATCAGCATAGCGAAGGCATTTTTGTTGAGTATGAGCTAAGATCACGGTTCAATGAAGCATTTGAAACACTGCTGGTCTTTGAATGTTTCTAATTAATTTTGAAGCTAAAAGTTCATTTTCAGCATTTGTAATATTAAGGAAATAAGCTATTGAAAATAGATAAAATTTACAATACCTCGTCAAATTGACCGAAGACGGCGATTTGAGCAAATTCAAAGAAGAAAAATTTGTAATTCCAAACGTCGTTTTGTTGTGCTATTTGATTCTCAAGAAACAATATCTGCAAATTACCATTTATACTTTTATTCAAGATTGGATTTTTTCTTGTATGATCGCGACAAAAAAGCATATTTTAATGTCCCCGTAAACTTCAATTACCTTCTTTGAAAATAAAAAATAAAAACTTCGACAGTCGATGCACAATAATACCATAGTAATTCCAGCCAACTGATTAGAATAAAAATTTTCTGGTTCATAAGTCCGTCACATTAAGATAATGAACTGCTTTGTGAGTTGATAAAATATTCGTATTGGAAAATAATGGGTACAGAATGAGCAAATACTGTACTTGTCCGGCTTTATGGTCATTCTAGAAGTAGAATTATTTCACAAAAACAGAAAAAAAGGTTAGGTTGCAAGGGGACAAATAGATAAAAAAAAATGAACTCAAATTCAAAATATTAAGTCCAGAAATACGTTTATGGCTTATTTGCATTTATTCATATTCTTTTCAAAGTTGTTGAGCAAAATCGTTTTAAAAACCTAAAATTTCCTTTTAGTCGTTGAAAATACCAGGCGTCGCAATTAAATGCTTTATGTCGCTTAATTTCTTTTCAAAACAAAAAAAAATCTTGAGAACGTCTTAAATTAACAAGGCGAAAAACTTATATATCACAGTTTTGCATTCCGTAAAAAAACTCCTATAAAAAACAACCAGTGTTTCAATAAATCAAATATTTGCAAATTTATATACATTGCACCTTTGAAATATTTAGAAGCCAATTGTTTACGGTGTTTGTCAAAAAATTTGAATTCAAAGTATAACAAATTTTATATTAGTTCTGTTTGCAATTGCAACTAGTCTTGTTAGGCTGTTCTTTGACCAGAAAATATCATTCTCAGATAATGAAACAAAAAGATCTGGCTAGCTTATTTCGAGTTACAAAGCATAATGCAATCATCTCACAACACGAACATGCAGTCACATATTTGGATCAGTTAAACGGATATCTTCAAAACGAATAAAAGGCGAAATGAAGAAATCATTGGATGAGCCAAGAATAAAATAATACTTTACAGGAGTTAACAAGGTTACAAAACAATTGAGTAATTATTAAGATACGCGAAACGTTCTCGCCAACTAACCGAGTAAAGCGAGCGAGAAATCCTCAAATCGCCTCGTCTCAATTTAACATGCAGTGCGATTGAGAGAAAATTTCAACGATGTTTTTATTACAAAACTGAAAAAACCGGTCTTAGATTAATTCTCTATATTCTTTGAAGAACTGTGTGGGGCATCTAATTTTGGAGTTTTCAGTTTTCTACCACATCATAAACATTCCATGAATTTTCTTAAGGATTGAAGAAATAATTGTCGATAGAGAGCTGACATTTCAAAGATGGCGATGACAAGTCAATCAGCACTTAGCCCAACATCGTTAATTTGGGTACAGTAATGAAAACATATAATATCCGAACATTTCAACATTCTAATTAATTTTTCATTACTCCTTCATCAGTGAATGACTTGTTAAAATCTCTTTAAGAACCAAAGCTAACTAATCTCAAGGGCGGAAGCGAGACAGTTCAGGCGGATTACTGCCTTAAGCGAAACTTATCTTTTCATTTTACTAATTTCGAACGCAATACCTTTTTATTTAAAAAAAATAAAAAGAATGTATCTAAAACGATTTGTACTGTAGACAACAATGTCAGAGCTCCTACGTGAAAAAACGCGATGGGTTTTTGAGGAGTTTCGTTTATAAAGTGAAACTATATGGTTATACACCACAAAAAGGCGACTTGAAATAGCTTCAACTCCTGCATGAAGACGTTTTCTTGTCTAATTACTAAAAAATGTTTTGTCTGATTAACTGTTCCTCATCAGAACTTCTCGGTTTTAACAAGAAACATTTTTAACGCTATGATAAGTGAAAGCGGTCTCTGAATAAGCTGAGTTATCAATGTAGAGTTCTGTTGTCGACCGCTTATACTGTCCCCTTAACATAAACCCACTTAACCTAACTTCAATAGGTTTCATTTTAAGCTAGGGGTTTTTTTTCATTTAGGGTAAGTCTCCATGTTAATATCAAGCTCACAGAAAACACGCGGGTGAGCTTTAGTTAACAAAGATAAAATTATTTACTGCTTTTGCAGTTTGAAACAGAATATGTCGTAGGCATGAGCAAAGCCGATTTTCCTTTTATTTGTGGTGGCCTAAATTGAGGGGTTAATCAGTGTGCAACACATAACGAAACTTCAGCAAATCAACGTTTACTTGAAAAAAAGTATGTTCTTACAAATTTCAACTGTTCAAATGAAATGTTACTGAAGGATATTTTGTTCAAATAAAATGCTACTGAGGGATATTTTGTTTAAATGGAATGCTACTGAGAGATATTTTGTTCAAATGAAATGCTACCGAAGGATATTTTGTTGAAATGAAATTCTATCGAGAATAAATTTTGTTCAGATGGAGTGCTACCAAGGTCTACTTTGTTCATTACCACAAACTGATATATTACATGCCTGAAATGCACAGATTTTCTTCCCTTTTATTGTTTTGGGAAATGAAAAATGTCAAAGACGCCTGCTTCGCCGGACATTCTTTTCTGTTTTACTACTCAGATCGTGATATTTCTCTCATAAATAAAGCACTTTTCACCCTGTAATCTGTTTATTTTCCATTTGTAGTCCAAGCTGGCTTGATCATTGAATATTACACACTTCATTCTTTATAAAAATAAATAGCCAAACACTTAAAACATAATTTTGGGGAATGTCAGTTTGAGCCCAGTTCCAAAATGAACAGAAAAAAATCTATACATCGCGCCGTTAACTTAGATCATATTTTTGTGAGCTAAAAACAACAATTTCTCGATCACGATAGCAGGGCCTAATTACCCACCCGCAGCTCAGTAGGCCACAAACAGATGACGAGGCATGAACTGCAGGCCTCTGGAACGGTAAACGCCCAGCTCTGTTCACTAAACAAAACTGAGGAAAAGACCTGTTCTTCACCTCGTACCTACTGTCGGATATGCAAACTGCATCATAACTCATTTCCATACCGAGTAAAGATTTTTCCGTCGAAATGGCTTAACAATTCGAAAGAATTTTTAATTAATTCTTAAGCATATCCAGTTTCATCTCTACCAAAGCTAAATAAATCTTTTTAATTCTTTCTTAACTCTATAGGGGAGATGAAACAGGCACCGTCCGTCTGATAGTGCGTTTTAATTTGACAATTTGTGACATGTCAGCAGTATTCGCTGTAGTGCAATTTACACGTTATGGGTTCAGCCCCACTCGTTGACAGTTGATGGGTTTTCTTTGACATTTGATGGGTTTCTTTTCGAGCACTCGACGGGCTTCCTTCCGCAGTCACTTGACGTAAGTTCTTCCCTGAAGTTCATTCAATGCATGAGATACGAGAGTTCATTAAAACTCGAATAGCATTTATTGTAATTAGAGATAAAATGTTCGATTTTCAAGAATTAAGCCTGGGATAATCAAAAGTGCTCATTGCATCTTGATCGAATTTAATCACCGCAAATTTGGAGCAATAGAAAGCTGTAAAAAACATCAGTAATGTACAAGATGTTATCATTAATCATCTCGTCACACGTTTCGCACAAACTGATTGACTTTTTGTAAATCTAACATGCGATCAACAAGACAAACTTTTCAACAAAAAGCGGCAACAAACAATCTGAATAATTAATTTTAGTTTCCCAAAAAATAATTTCAAATTTTCATCTGTAAAAAATCTAAATATTATTCTGACCGAGCTGATGTGCTTCGTGTTTACCTGAGCGTATAATGAGCGTATTTCTAAAGGATTACAATTAATTAAGTGAAAACAAAACTCTGCTGAAGCACTTTTCTGGAAATTCTCCTAATTGACAAGAGACAAGCAGTTCTTTCTCAGACAACTTCGGAAGCTCGCCGAAGTAATTTGTTAGCGAAAAGAAGACATGCCAGTTGTGAGTTAGTCGCCAACTCGACTTTTTAATTTTGTACGTACCAAAAACCGGAGCAGACTGCTCCGTAATGTAGCTTATTAGACAAACCGGTGACGTGTTGGCCAATGATTGACGGCCGATGATTGATTGTTCAATTTCCTTCACATTATTTCTATGTTACGTTGAGGACAATGGCTAATTATTAGAGCACTATAGATAAAAGTGATTACGACAACATTACGGTTCACCACATCGTGTGGGCGGGAGCAGGGAGCGTAGTGTACTGCAATCGTTAGTTAAGCTACACAACGCAACCAGGCAACGAACGAACTTGGGTAGCCAGCTTATTTATCACTTACTGCCGGTCAAAGATCCTAAACCACGTAATGCACTTCTGTTTCGCGCTGTCTAAAGGTGATGGGATGCCACCGCTCAAACGATCTTCGCCAGTTCACTCATTCGCTATACACGACATTCTTGGACTCAACGAAACCAAGCCCACGAAACCAACATGTCCCACTCTTTCGTACCAAGATGAACCCAAAGTGTTTTCCTTCGTTTCACAACTATCGACTCCACGGCTGTTAGATCCTCCATCAAAATTACCGAATTTATCCGGTAAGTGTTCTAAACTTTGTCGCGCGAAGATAGTTTTCCCACAGGATCGTGTTTCTAGGTACCGATTATAAGGTAAGAGATACCTTCGGAACATTACAGGATTCTCAGCTTTCTGCCAGCCCTTGGCATTTCTGATTACACAACAAATGATCCCGTAATGGAAGATAATTCCCTAATTAAACACGAAGCAGTGGCCATTTGAAGCTACTACCCGGGAGTCTGAGAACGGATAAAGTAAAATATAGATTTCTGCTGCGAAGGAAATTCTCTCAGTTAAATAGCTGTATTGTAATTAATCAAAAGTTCAGGTTTTTGCGAAACAAATAAAAACGTTAAATTGAAGAAAAAAACGAAGACAAAACCGAGTCGCTTGTTAGCAGCAGCAGCTGTTGGAACTGTTTTGTATCGTGTAGAAGACGACCTACGAAAACAGTTTATTTTTCATTATATAGCTCTATTAAGTAAAATTTGCGAGCAGTGAATTTAGATCGGTTTTTATGTTTGCTTCCAGCTGAGGTGGAACAGATTCGTGCTTTATTTATAGAATTAGTAATAACGCAAATTGAAAGTATAGTGACACCGACTGCCGTATTGAACTTCCGTTTGAGTTTATTATGCTGATCTAACACACATTTCTGTTTTTCTAGAAGTAAAAGATGAAAGAAAAAGCGACAAATCCATGTTGTTAGCAAGTGAAAAAAACTCAAGCAAAAAAGCAAAGAAGAGGCGGCACAGGACAATCTTTACCAATTATCAACTAGAAGAACTGGAAAAAGCCTTCAAGGAGAGCCACTACCCTGATGTTTACGCGAGAGAAAATTTATCTCTCAAGATCGACCTTCCTGAGGATCGAATTCAGGTTTGTTGCACTAAGAACAGTTGTTCGTTACATGGAAAGTTCAAAAATACGCTGTAAATTCTATAAATTGTTGAAAATACCAACCTTTTCTGCGCTTCATTTCAAGCAAAGCGATGCTTGTTTTCAATATTTCCTTAACTGGTTAAAAAGATTAAGGTAGTTTGCCGTTTTTAAAAATTGCTAATGGCAGGACACGAGGTAAACCGCTTATTTGGGGAAGAAATATGTTTCTACAAGAACTCAGTTCCAAATGAACAGTGCAGCAAAAGGTGACACCTTAGTGAACTCTCAAATTTAGAATACAACTTGTCTTTCTTTGATCACGTCACTCCGAGCATCTCTCTCAAACATCTGCCGAATGAAAAACAATTTGAACGAATTGAATACGTAATTTGGCCAAACTCATAACATCGACTTAAAGCTTTGGAAAAACAACTTAATTGTGATTAAGGCTCGGGCAAGTAATGGGTTACCTTAGTAAATGTATGATTTTGTTTGGGTTTATACGACTGTAAAAAGCGCACAAAAAATACGACTGCAATTGGCCTTCATTAGCGTTCATTAGGAGTACGAGGTGTATATAATGATGGTAATTATTAAGGCCCTTACACGGCTCCCGTCCGAACAGGTGCCTCTTTGACAAGCAGGGCCTGAATTCAATACTGTTTTTACGAAACACAATCAAAATCAGGGACCGACTGAAGTAAAAAGACGTAATCTTGACTCGATCAGTAGCAGAATATTAACATAAACCCTGTGTTAGTCTTACGGGGAAATCCGTACGTCCAAATAAGCGAAACCGCGCTAAAATTTATTCGCTTTTATTCCTTTTTGAAAACGCAAAAATATTAGCTATTGAACTAAGCGGAAAACAGATTCCGTCTGATGAAGACTCAATTGAAATAACGTTTTTAGCAAATTACATCGGAAGCTAAGTTATAGAGGTCGCAAACAAAAAAAGTACGCAAAAACTTAATTAGAAGTCGAGTTATCGCGTCATTCGGGCTCGTTCATTTACCTTGCATATTGCCTGTTATTTTTGTTGCTTTTAATTGCTTCCTAAATTATAATTTAACGGATCTTTTGGTAGGTTGGTGAGGTTTGTTTAGCACTCAGCTAGTTTTATTAAAGCTCAAATATAAAACGCTATCACTTTTCCTCAAGGCGGAAATTTACGGAGATAACATGCCAAAAACTTTAATAAACTTTAACAGGATATATACACAAACTAATGAACTTTTTACAGAAAGTGAGAATTTGGCTGTCGGATTTTTTATTTAGTTGGCAGACAGTAATGAAACTTTAAGGGTTAAAGAAAACAAGGATTTTGCTGTTAGTTCATGTCACTAAAAAACTTTAAATCTCGCAAAAAATTAATGTAATTGGTAAATTTCATATTTTGTTGCAGTCTAAAACTATTTTCGTTCACAAGCCAATCATATACTATACAAAAAATAATTGGCATTGGAGGCTACGAGGTTCAAACGAAGCCACGAGACTCTTGGTGAGATCTCAAGTCAGTTCGCAGATAGAGATTATAGCGGGTAACCAGAAAACCTATCATATAATCTGTGCAATCTAAAAGACTAACACTGCGAGACAAATGAAAAGGGATTGCACAAAGCTCTTGATCGGATTTCTTTGGAGGCCGGAAGCGCGGGACAAAGTTAAAATCGAGACAAAATAAATAAGGAATTATGATTCTTAGTGTGCAGCTTCTGTTTTCATTTACATTTGTTTAGATAAGTTGAAATCGTACTTGAAAATCTCCCAATGCTGATCAAACGGTATTTTAAAAAATACCTATTTGCCGCCGAATGAAAATAAATTGATTTTCGCCATTCGTGCCGTTTCAAAATTTGTCGTTGAAAGGCTCTCGAAATTCCTCACAGAAACTTGCCGATTGTTGATCGAAACTAGAATGAAAAAACATATTTTTCTCATAGAATCCCAACATCTATCCGTTCTAGACCCGGACAATGTCTTTACATGTTTAAACTTAAAGCTAAATTTTTACCAAGCTGAAACACTAGCACATATCAGCATGAAAACAAGCGGTTGTTTCGTAAAACGGTTTGAAGTTTTGTATAATAAAAACGACAAGATGAAATAAACTCACCGAAGCTACACTGTTAACTGAGCTATCGTTTGTGAATTTTGCGTGTTTTTTTATATATCTTTTAGAAAAGTAAATAGTGCCGAGGTTTCATGATTTTACAGTAATTTGGTATGAATGATTAAGCAACGAGTCTATTTCAGGTATATTAAATCTAAATTTCCTTAAACAGAAAATTAATCGTAAAGTGTAAATACAATTGTTCAAAGCCAAGAAATAAAATAAAGACTCGACTAAAGTTTGCTTTAAAGCCGAAATCCCAGAATGAAAAGGCTTAGGAGTAACATTTCTTAACAAACAGGGTTTAGGATTGATTACAAAACGAACACCCCGCAACTACCAAGCGATAATTCACAACGGAATTACTACATGAAGTCTCGTGTTACTTTATTTTTTCGAAACAAAATCGCCCCGTAAATCTGTTTGACTATAATTTCAGGACAAACCTACTTTAACCTACGAATGAAACATTGAAGAGTTTTTCTTAAGTAAGAACCTGTAAGGAATGTTTAAGTGGCATTGAAAGAAAATTGTTATAATATATTGTATTCAAACTAGAAAAGATTGCTAAACTCGAGAGCTAGTTTTACACATTTTTCCGGATATGTTAATTTTCCTTTTTAATGATAACTTTGTTGCTAGTACAAACCGTTAATTATATTCGAAAGGCGGTACATCGAGATTTTCAAAAGAACACCGGTTCTTACAATTGAAAGTGGAGAGTAACTTTCGTGTCTGTAAAACGAAAATTCCTCAGCTGAACCCTGAAGCTATTCCACGTTTTCTAAATTGAAATAGACTAAGAATAACCTCCAAGGTTTCTCAAGCTTCAAAGCTAATTTTGTATACAGTATTTGCGGTCAGAAAAATCTGTGCCATTTTCCCGCAGGGCAACAAATAACTAGACGTGTTTTTAAAGTAATGAAAACGACTTCGGGGCAAATTACACAGCGTGATAATTCACTGTTCTAAAGGACTGCAATTGCGAAATTGGCGATTAAAGACACTGAACAAGCCGAGAGTTTAAAAAAATGAAAAATTAAAGTTATTGCAAATTAAACTGTTACTCGTAACTTTTGGTCCACACCAGTCGCTTGTTATGCAAAGAAAGGTTTTGCAGTAGGGCTAACAGTTTAGAAAATCGGACCGAATCAAATCCTTTTGTTTTAAAACAGACTTGCATGTTGCGTTTTTCCACAAAACTTTTCTTGCACAAGAAAATTGCGTAAGAAAAATGTGAGAAATATTTAGGCAACTTTGCCCAAAAACTTCCCTCGTTATAAAGCTAAAGCTATATTTCGTGGAAGAAAAAATAAATTAAAAACAATATTTCAAATGAAGGTTTTCACGGCATCATCATAAATCAATCTTCCTCCTGTCAACCGGGACGCCGCGCCTTTAAAAAGATTCGTTCTTTCATTTACTAACTACAGTCAGACTTAATACAACAGTATTAATACCGTATTTTGTCCCATCGATATACTCTGAATTTGGTTCACATTAGCTCAAAGTAAGGTAATTTTGTTGCAAACAAGTTTTAGAGCCACGTTAGATTTTCATGTTTTGAAGTTCCTTGTCTGCATGCAAAGTGTAGAGAACGAACCAGGCTAAATAATACAAAGACAATGCATGAGAATACAAAAGATCACAAAAACATTCTTAATGAGTGAGAATCTAAGATTTCGAAGGTAAAGCATAAAAGTCTGGGTATGCGGTGTGCAACTTTTCAGCTGCCAGTTGAAGACGATCACACCTTAAGTGTTTTACAGATGCTTGTCTTTTTAAAGTTGTGAACGTAGAACCGAAAACAAATCAGCAACATCCTAAGCTCGTTTTAAAAGCAAACTGTGTCAAACGGAAATCTCAATTTTTACCAACTACAATGCATTCTCTCATTGTCTTTACTCAACTACAAGCTTTCTAATAAATGAAGCTAGGCACAAAGTACAAAACTATTCTTGACTAAAAATCTTTATTTTTGATGAATATCTAAAGTTATTTTACAAGTTTGATTGAGTTCTGGATGTTGTAATTACTGGTTGCCGCGTGCTCAAAGAACCAAATTATCACGATTACTTTAAAATAACTTGTTTAAATTTGCCTATCACGGAGAACAGACAAATCAGAGTAGCTTTTAAAAATATAAAATTGTTAATAGTTAAGCCACTTTGTCTTAAATTATTTAAAACTCGTTAGCCTTGACGTTATTTTAAAAGATTTTTCAACTGCTAAAACTGAGTAAAGGAAACCGGCGTATAAACACTGACAAAAAACTAACGACGAGGATACATTTATAACGAATTTCATGCGAACTTAAGCTATATGCCAAAGTCAAAGACACGCAAATACCGAACTAAATGAGGATCTTTCTTCATCTAGTTCTCTATAAGAGCTAATACAAAAGGCTATTTGCACATCATTAGCAACGCTAACCGCCATTTTATTGGAGCGAATGACCATTTTGTTTATGTATGACAGGTGAGACAAATCTTGAGCTGCGTTTTTTTGCTATTAACAAAACTAAAATCATCTCTAAATTTTAAATTGTTGTTATGGGTTGAGAAGGCACTTTAATAAAGGCAAATTAAAGAGCTACTGTACTTAAACATGCCGACTTACCTTAAATTACATCAAAACAAATGGTCATTAGAAAAAAAAACATCTATTCTTTCATAATGACTATTATGGAGTGAGAGTTATTCAGATTTTCACTAGTGCTTCAGTCATTTTACAGTTTTTTTGAATAATTAATGCTATTAATCGGTAATAAGTTCAAGGTTTTCTCATTAGCTTCAATTGAGACCTTCTGGAAATCTGTAATTTCACTTGAAAGAATAGAAAGGGCAGAAGGTACTCTGAGTCGAAACGGCGTTAACTCAATTTACGTGAGCCCAAAACAAAAGGCTGCGACGGCCTGATGTCGGTAATTACAGTCTAAAATCGCTTGGCAAAGTTTATATGTTTGGCTAATAGCAGTTTATAAACACATTTACCATTCAATGCCTTGACTACTTGCCACAAGGAAAAACAAGGCGAACAAAATGTGAACAAGTAAATACCACACATAATATTGAATTTAACTCGTGCATTTTCAAGTCGGCAGTTTCTGTGGCACTGAAATCCTTGCATTTCATAGTTAGCAAGAAAATTCAACAAAATCTATATATCTTTTTGAATGATCATCTGTTGCTCCAAGGCAAAGTAAAAAGTTTTTCTTAAATCATTTATAGTATAAATATCTTAACGGCGCTTCGACAAAAAATTCCTCTGTTTTCTACTAAAAACTATAAACAGTGACTTCGTGTTTCAGGAAAAAGGAAAAAAAACAATTGAGTAAAAAAGGCATAAAAGCTACAATCAAAAACGTGGAAGTCTTTTACTTGAAAAGAAAAGCCTTCTTTTAAAAGTGACACAGGCGCAGATTCAAAGGTAATATTTATTGGATAAGTAAAAAGGAAATCTAAGGGCAAAGGGCACTGAAATAGAACAATAAACCTTAATTTTTTGAAAGCGTTAATGTAACAATGCAATAACATGATCGAATGCCCTAAGCGTTTTAACGCCGCATGAGATTTCTAGTCCTCACGAGGTTTAATCAGAGATCTTCTGTCTCAAAGCATCGCCACTGGCAAACCTCATCGTGTGAATAACTTTGATCGACAAATTAGCATACTTAAAAAATATTGTCAAAATCTTAAAAGATGTAACACGAAAGAATCCGTTTAGAAAAACAGAGGCACTTCCCACAGCATGCGTTCTGACTTTTTAAAATACTTTTCGGAAGACTTACTTCAACACAAAAATCTAAAAATTAAAACACTTGGGGTCCACTTGCTATTAATAATATTTTACTCTCTACGGTATTGTGAAGTGATAAAAAAAACTGAAATTAAAATTCGGTCTAGCTGTTAAGGTTTTGTTGATGATTAGAAAAAAAAAGCTCTATGTTCTAGAAAACAAAACGCAGATGCTAAGCCAAGGTCATTTAAAGCAAACAAAAGTAACTAAATTTCTTTTCATTTAAATCATGACATTTTGTGAGTACTATATCTGATTTTTTCCCCTCGTTTTTAATCAGAGATGTCTTCAGTTTTTATTTCTAACCCATAAACGTAACGGATATTGTGCTGCGTTTGGCGGTGAGCCCAAATTGCCTTCCCCTCATTTCCGATGTTCTTTTCTTCAAGTGTGTAGATTTCCGATCAGATAACAACTGAGATCAAACCCACGATTAAGCGGCCCATCAAAAAACCATTAGAACAAATTGAAATCCAACCATATGGAATTTGAAACTGGCTGACTTGAGTAATTTCACTCGTTTAAGATGACATTCTAAAGCGCGCGTTGAGATCTTTACGTTCGGCCATTGGGGCGCCTTCTATCTTCCGGCTTCATTTGAAGATTTGGTCTTCCCTCTTAATTAGCGCCACGCGCCCTTGCTCAAATGAACCAAGGTTTTGTAATGTTTCTGAACCATAACAAGAAACCATTAGATATGCAGTAAACAAAAGCAAAGAACTAAACTACCGTGGTCTTATGAATTACAAGATGTAAAATGTAGGAGCGAGATCAAACAAGTTCAAAACAATAATTCAACTAAAACAAAATCAAGAAACTTGTTAAGACTTTTAAAACATCCTACTGAAAACAGTTTCACATGACCATGATTTTCCAGCTATTGAAACAGTATATGAACCCTATGAGTGAACATTGCCTTACAAAGTAGAATGAATGGTGTTAGTCATTCTAACTTTTGAACCCCGACAGTTGATGAAATCCTATAAAGTAACCATTCATTTTGCTTGTGTTGAATAGATTAAGTCAGATGGATGAAAATGTAATCGGGCCGAAAATAAAAAATTATGTTTAAAAAGTCAAAAAGAATCTTAAGGTTGGTAAGAGAGCTTAAGCTACAAACTAAAATTGTACTAGATCACATGAAAACTCATCAAGAACTCAAAATCAGAAAAATTAGTCTTTTTTTGAGCTGCGTAGAAAATTAGTAAAACCTGTAATCATGTAATATTAACATTTGGATAGACTGAAGTGATAGCTGTCCGCTATCTTGTTTTTTGATGTTCACGAAGACAAGTTTAACCGTTAGCGTTTAATTCTTCCATGATATTCGATCATTTGCTTTCACTATTTCTTTTCAACCAGTATTATCGATGTTGTTTAAAGAAAATCCCAAGGCGAAGATAGCTCTATCTTAAAAAGACCGAGCAGAGCCTGGTTCTAGCTTCTGGTCACAAAATATGTGATAAAACTGAATTCGGCTACTTATTCTGAAAACAAACGGAGACCTCGTCCTAAAACGGAACAGAACACCACCAGTAAATTTTGAATAAATTTAAGCCGCTTTTACAACTTTCCTTGATAATACATTTTTGTTGATAGATAAACTAAACAGCTATTCCAAGCCGGCGAGTTTTGGTTGACGAGTCTCTCTTATCTTATACCGTTTGCAGGTCTGGTTTCAAAACCGCCGTGCAAAGTGGCGCAAGAAAGAGAAGTGTTGGGGACACAGCTCTATTATGGCTGAATATGGGTTGTATGGCGCTATGGTCAGACACTCCTTACCCCTCCCCCCACACCTAGCCAACAGTGGTAAAGCGCAATGGCTGCTGGGAATGCACAAGAAAGCCAAACAAGCGGAGAACAAAGATGGAAGTGAGATGAAAGAGGATCAGGATAAAGATGAATTTCGGTCCAACAGCATTGCAGTTTTAAGGATGAAAGCTCAAGAACACAACCAAAGTCTAAGGCAAGAATTCGAGAATGAACCCTGCATTATCACAAAGGATAGTAAAGACTCGGATGACGAGGATGTTTATCACTCATCAAGCGATGAAAGAGAAACGGAAATTTTAATTTAAATACTACAATTCAATTCCTTCCAGTGTACAGCCTCAACTTATATCCTGAACTAAAATGAGAAACAAAACAAAATTTTAAAAACCGTATGGAAAGTAGAAAGTTGCTTTGTTAAACCAAGCACGTTAGTCGGTATGTTTATTCAGAGAAAGAAATATTGGCCAAAGAAACAAATTTATCTAACAAAATGCTTTAGCTATATCACTCGCTACAAAAAACTTCCTAAGTTAAATCACTTGCGTAAAATATAGATATATCCGCTGTAAATTAAAACAAAATAGATTACAAGTATGAACAGTGGAGGATAACTCAAAATAACTTGTATAGCTAGGTTTTGCCGAAGTTATCTGCCATATTTGTAAATAGACACGCAACCATACAATGTTATAAAAATGTATTTAAAGCATATCAGAGCTTTCAGCC
>JAOBYJ020290158.1:0-15885 GCA_025403565.2 Palythoa heliodiscus | reverse complement strand
TAGACTATATAGACTATGTTAGACTATATAGCTAGACTATGTTAGACTATATAGACTATGTTAGACTATATAGCTAGGCTATGTTAGACTATATAGCTAGGCTATGTTAGACTATATAGACTATGTTAGACTATATAGACTATGTTAGACTAGATAGCTAGACTAGGTTAGACTATGTTAGACTAGATAGCTAGACTATGTTAGACTATGTTAGTTTATGCGTGCTCCGCACGTTAATCAGAATCCACCCCATTTTATTCATGAGCTACAATACAAAAGAAATCATTTATCCCACACGGACCATCAAATAGAGCCTGTACTACCCGGTTTACAAGATTCTCGTCATCTATACAATAATTTAATTCAAGGTATGTTATGTAAACAGTGGTCCATGGCAGTTTATAGAGTTCAGATAGATACGTTTTCCAGGAGTTGTGAAGTGGAACCTCCAACAATCTGCATACACCTTCAGCAAGCTCCCAAACTCCCTGTGGGTCGATTTCTTGAATGGCACTGTCGTAATATAAATTCCAAGCTTCTTCTTGTTCCATCATCAAACATTCGTGTTGTCGTTGGCTTGGATGTTGTATCTCACAACCAAAACAGCGCTTTTTCTTTTCTTTTTCGATGGGTTCTTGGTACAACAAGGCATACGAGAGATGAAAAATGTGGGTAATGAGACAAACCAGTCTTTTTCGTTGAATTTTCTCAACCTCATCAACAATTAAGGTTCCTTCGGCACCAACGGAAGTAATATCTACATCCATCTTCAGTTCACGATAAGTTGTAGCGCTTCTGACTAACTTAAGAATAATAGTGAGAAAGACAGCCGAATTCGTACAGTTTAAGTAATGTTTGGTAATGTAAAAACAAAAGAATATCTAATTTGAGCTGTTCACGGGCTTGACGTCATGTTTGTTTAACAATGAATATCTCAGGCAAGTTCAGATAAGTATATATAACGAAGTGTAATCCTTCTTTCAATCTTCCATATCCACTTCATCCTCGTAACTTGTCACCGACATATGTCTCTTATCCAAGGCCTTCTTGATTAAGTGGCCGTGGCACCATCTCTTCTCACGACAAGTGCACACCAACTCGATCTTCTTCCCGTTCTTTATATTGTTATACATTCGATTAAATTCGTGCTTCAACCTGCTCCTTCCGTGTTTCTTCAACTGATTCTCCAAATAGACAGAAAACAGATGATACTGCAACTCTGGTTCATCTGGTAAATCATTCCACCTCTCAAACGGATTCAACATAGCAATATACTTTCTCATACCATCCTCAATCCTACCACCGATAGCGTAGAATACCGTTCTTTTCACCCTTTCTTTTACTTCCTTCCATCTCTCCACAGTTACCCAACCAAATTCCACTTCCTCTTTTTTCTCCTTCTCGGGGAAACCACTAGCCCATATACCGTTCCCTAAATACGTGTACTTTCTATCATCCATCCACCTCTCTTCTCCGATCATTTTGACTTCACCAAGATTTAACTACGATTAAACCACTCTATCAACTTCCCAACCTTTGGTGAGTTTAAGTAGCATTTAAAAACAAAAGTCATTGTGATTATTCAATGGAAGATTGATTCGCAAACAAAAGAATAATTGGGCAAGTCTGGGCAAGCCATTCCAAAACAAAAGAATCCTTATTTTTATTCATGAGAGGTGACACAGCACATATTTAAAGGATGATGTCCTAATTTATGCACGCTCGCATTTTATTCATGAGCTACAATACAAAAGAAATCATTTATGACGTATGACGTCATCCTAGGATAACTTATGTGTGCTCCGCAATGGTCCGCAAAAAAGAGGCTAATTCCATCCCTACTATACTACTTCGGATGAACCGTATAAACATTAATGATAATGATAACCGTAACGGTAATGGTAATGATAACGGTAACGGTAATGATAACGGTAACGGTAATGATAACGGTAATGGTAATGATAACGGTAATGATAACGGTAACGCGTACGGTAACGGTAATGATAACGGTAACGGTAATGGTAATGGTAATGATAACGGTAACGGTAATGATAACGGTAACGTAACGGTAACAGTAACGGTAACGGTAGCGGTAATGGTAATGGTAATGGTAATGGTAATGATAACGGTAATGGTAATGGTAATGATAACGGTAACGGTAATGGTAATGGTAATGATAACGGTAACGGTAATGGTAATGATAACGGTAGCGGTAACGGTAATGGTAATGGTAATGATAACGGTAACGGTAACGGTAATGGTAATGGTAATGATAACGGTAACGGTAATGGTAATGGTAATGATAATGATGATGTTGGTGATGATGTTTGATGGTGATGGTGATGGTGATAATGAAATACAGTGCTTTACCCCTGAGTCACCTAGCCGCTCCTAGTTAAAGACGCTTATAGTCACTTACCAGGCTCGTAGTAATCATAAACTTTAACTGGCACTGGTTGAATTGTGCCAACCTCGAACTCTCGTAGAAGTTTGAACGAAACACAGATACTTCTGTTATTGGGGACCTAGAATAAATTGACACACAAAAGTCTTTTAGCAAGATTTTGAACGCCAACACGTCTTCCACTTTGAATTACAAATCAGTTGCTAAATAACTAAAAAAGTACGCTGAAGAGAAAGTCACAGCAGACGTTCAAGTCGCTGGGGATCAATCGGCTTCAAAGTACAGACCTTTATAATGACTGAACTACAGATATTTTGTGCTGAGCGACATGCAGATCTTTTGTTCTGAGCTAAGTGCAGATCTTTTGTACTGAAATACAGATGTACAGAGGCTTTGAAAAAAAAAGGGAAAACGAAAAATAGAAAAAAAGCATTTGTGGTTACTCATTAAGAACTAAAGTGTGAAACTGTCAAAATGCAACAAAATATATATTTTTCAGTTTTAAGTTTCCAATTCCATTTTCCCCTGCCCCGTCGCTGCCGGCAAAAAGTTTTCTCTGGTCCCAGCCACTAGCAAAACAGGGGAAAAACTGACTTACCTCGCTAAGGTAGAAAACCACAGAATGATCACTTGGCTCAACACGGTCAATGAATGAAGTGTTTTCAAGCTGTGAAGAAATTTACCTACTCTGTAAAATTGTACTCGAAGAACATAAGTGGTAGTACTTTAGTCACTTATTAACTCATTCACTTAAGGCTATTGTAATCATTGTTTTCAATGTTCTATGATTCATATATTACAAAGCTGCCGACAAATACTTTTAACCTACCAGCTATCTTAGAGTAATTTGTTGTTATGTGCATAGAGCATCTCATGAATTATGCGCACAATAAGAACCTACTTATTATTATTATTATTATTATTATTATTATTATTATTATGATGATGATGATGATGATGATGATGATCTCGACTATCCCCTGGTATAGTAAGACACCTTAAAATAAGTTAAGTTTATATTAAATTTTCTTTAAAATCCTATTGTAATCATGTAACGAAAGGTGATACTAAATAAAGAATTGTTTCTTTGTTGGCAGCATTTACCATGAATATTGAAAAAAACCCTTAAGAATTATATTAGAGATTCATAAGCTATTTTCTTATCTCAACAAATCTCTTCTTTTGAACTGTTTACCATCCTTTTTCAATATTAGATCCAAAAATAACATTACGAACATTTTGGAAACTTAATTGCAAATCTGCAGCTGCAAATCAAATAGCATTGGTAAAAAGAGCTCTACAGTAATTGCTATGCTTCAAAATGAATGTCAACTCAGCATTATGATCTGTTTTGTGACAAGTTAGATATAACTTTTGATTTTGGTTAATGTTAACTGGAAAAACTGCATTAAAATTCATGAGAAGATTTGCCCTAAGACAATTCCTACTTTTTAACAGCAATGTTAAGAAATTGAGACGCATCAAATGCACTAGATTTCAAGAGCATTCGTGATTCATTCAAGTGTTTTGCACGTTTACCTTTTTCATTTCTTTGTTGTCAATTTCGAAGCCAGTCAAGATTCCAACATCCAGTATACTCATCCCTGTCTGGTTGGCTCCCTTGTGTCTGGAGTGAAAGAAAAAAAGTCTCAAATTAATTACACTGCTTTTTGAGAAACTGAATCCAAAGTTTGATTTTAATTAATAAGTAATACAGAAAGTGCTCAAGGGTTAACCTCGCTTTGATGTCGCTTCTGCCCCGCAATGGCTTGCGTTCAGCGGTTTTTTAGGGAACTGGAAAATCCTTGGACGCCATTTTGCTTGCTTTATTACTCTATCTTGCTTTATTGACCACTTTCATAAATGGCGGCGATTTTAATATTCTCTTGTCTTCATTCAAATTAGCTCTACTGGCCTCGTTCTTGAGTTAAACTTTCAAAAGAATAAGTTACCCTAAGCGAGGCTAGTAGGGCTAATTTGAATAAAGACAAAAGAATATTAAAATCGCCGAAATTTATGAAAGAGGTCTATACTCGGATAAAGCATGGTTTTTGACCAATCAGAGCGACAGTTATATCAAATCTATATTATAAACAGACATTTAACGTTGGCAGCATTTTGTATAAACCAATAAAATGCGCTGTTCAGACTATCATTTATTCAGTACTACTCGAGAACAAGATGATTTGAATTGCATGTTTTTGATACCTATCACATAGTGGTCTGCGAACAGGCTCTCTACAGTTAACAAGCGGTCAGAGAGTGAAGCAAGGAATAAGGATCGAACAAAGTCAATTTAGAGCATGTTCGATTTCAAGATCGGGCGGCCACTGCGGGTACAGGAGGATGGTAAATATAAGTTTACGGTGAATTGAATATGTTTTCATCTGTACGGCATTTTAAGTCTACAGTGATACGGGATTCAAGATAATACGTAACAAAGACACTTCCTATTATCCTTAGAATAAGTGGTGATCAGTGAGAACTGGTGGACATATGAAATGATATTAATTTCGGCTTTCTTTCTAAATGCCCCAATCTGAAACATTTCATGACCAAGTAGTCTATTTCCTGAACAACATCCTGGCCTGTATTTGACTCATATTCCGCAACCAGAAAAACCCTAAATAAAGCATCAACTTCTACTGCTCACGTAGGCGCGTAGCTACCTATAAGCCAGATAAGCTCGGGCTTACCAGTTTTTCTGAAACCCTAGCACTTTTCTTCATCCAATTTCTCTCATTTCGGAAAATGATGAATAATCGACCACACTGAAGAACACGCTTTGCTGTATCAACAAAGACCTGTATCCCAATGTGACAGCCATCCTCACAATCCTGCTCAGGATGCCTGTGTCACTGCCAGCAACGCCTGAGGCGTGCATTCAGTACTATGCGAAGGTTCAAGAACTATATGCGGTCTGATCTTGCTGTTTTGCATGCTTACAGAGTCAAGACCATCGATATAGATGAAGTCATTCAGGAGTTTTGTGCCAGAAAGTCACGCCGATGGCGATTCTTATAACTTTGAGCTTATAGCGTGATATACTATCTTGTTTATACACTTTCTGAATTCTGTAAGTATCTCAAGCTAAAGCACAAAGCATAGACAGTTGCTCAGATGTTGTGTGGGGATTGCAACTATTGTTAAGTAAAGTGTAGCACGGTGTAAAAAATCCGTTACTTTCAATCCGAAACGGAATATAATGTATTCCGCCAATAACTCTCAATAACAAGGCGTTTTTCAGTGTTAAATATACTGAAGCTACATGCATGTAACGTCATCGCTACAGTTTTTGTCTAGATACTAGATAAAACTATTATTTCAGTCTGACAATAATTTGCACTAGATCATTGTTTATAGTCATACTGTCTATTATACTACTTTTTAACCTAGCACGAGCCATGTTTACAGCTCTGTTCATATAACAAGTCATTAAATGGATCATATTTTTTCTATGTAACGTTCATTTTTTGCCTTGGTCCTTAGTGAAGTCGATTGACCAGATAGTGAACTTCTGCTTAAAACTTTTGAAATGGCTGGAAATACTTCCAATTAATCCATCATTGTAAAAAGAAATTTTGCTTTTTTTTGTCTCCATTTTGACTTATAAAAAACTATTCGAAAAATTATTGGGTCGGCTAAAGCCTCGTCAACCTGTGAATCCGGCCTTACCAGAAAAAACTGGCTGGCTACCGACTGTCATGCGTGACAGACAAATGGTAGATACACGAGCTTAATTCTACATTTTCATCTGAGAATAATTATATAAAGAGTTATCTTAGTTACTTTACCTTGTACAAACTCTTAATCTTATGGCATCAATTGGCTCGTGTTTAGGTGGTACGGGCTTTTTGCACTGTTTCTTTTCCTTTCTACACCTTTTCTTCTCCTTCTTGTTTGCAATACGCTTGCATTTGCGCTTCAGTGCCTTCTTGCAATTGACTTTTGGGACTCCTTGATCTCCGAGTGGGACAACTACTTTTCCGTTTCTCTCTTCTGTGACCTTAACGCTTAGTTCAAACTTGCAAAGCTCGTCACGGGTTGTGGGGACGTTATGACGTACTTCGACCTTAAACATAATCGTTCATCCGTCATTTAAATTATCGCAGTTTATCGGCTACAAGACGTGCAATGTTCACAATTTTTCCAATATGAGTTTTCCAGTGTGGGATGCGTTTTTATACATTCAGAGTTTTTATAAAATTATAAGAACAAGAAAATTTCTAAGCACCTAAATCCTTGCATATTAGCTCAACCCTCAACACGTCACGATGGCGGCCGATGAATGCCATTCAAAAATTTTACCACAAATACCAAAATCGATCTTTGATTTTTATATTTAAATACAAAATAAAACGTGAATGATTACAAATTGTAATGAAAACGTTTTCATTACATTTTGTTATTATTCACGTCTTATTTTGTATTTAAATATACAAATCAAAGATCGATTTTTGTATTTGTAGTAAAATTTTTGAATGGCAGACAACGGCCACTTTACAGCACCACTGCTCAAAAAAGAACATCACTTTGAACTGGGATTGTATTGATTGAAGGACAGCAGATTTTGGCGTGAAGTAGATAGACGCTTCACTTAGCTAGCTTGTTTTGTGTTGCGTCCGTGTCTTGTCCGCTTGCTTTTTATCTTAATACATGTTCAATCAGATATGGTCCTGTAAGTAAATCTTGTAGTGTAACTATTATACAGAGGGAGCTCACAATCAAAAGCCCTTATGGTTTCTCGTGAGTTTCCTTGCCACATATATTTATAAATACATATTTTTAAATGTGTAATTTCTGGCAGAAATAATAAACTGAACTGAAACTGAACTGAACTGAAGTGGTAAAACCTTTCCGTTTTGCTTTTAAGCAAAAAATACTTAGAATCGTAAAATGTTAGATATTAAAATGACAAAAGTCACAACATTTTCCACAGGGAAACACTGGTCACTGTCGGACCACATATTTGGTAATGCCAAATTTTTATGTTTTCACTGTACGCGTAAACTTTTCTCAAAAACCCCGGCAAGAAGTATATTAAATTTGTAGTGAATATTTGATGTTACGTTTTGACTTTTTCTTTTCGGTAGCAATAACTGCTTTTTACGACTGCATTTCAAGGCCTTTCAAGATAGCACAGTTTAGATTTTTGGTTGGATCAAGCCTGTTACTGACGAAAAGTTTACAGCTAAAGTTCTCGCTAAATCGCACGTAGTCAATTGACCGTTTCACACAGTTCATGAAAGATAACCAACTCTTCAAATGAAACCGAGGTTTCAAATGCGGCTAGCTTCGATGTCGCTCACAAACTGACAAATTGTGTATCCACAGCAACAAGGTAAAGTGTGCTTATGTACTTATCACTACTATAACATATTTTGGCGGAACAATTATGTCATACTAATTTCGCGTCGCCTTATTGGGAAATGAAACTACCTGCATTTGGGAAACTCCAGATCCTTCTGCCTCGACAAAAAGTTCTCCACCGAGAATAGAAGAAACCTGAACAAAACGAAAATAAAAACGTATAAGCAACAGAATGAGATAATGCCATATCGTAGCCGGGTCTACAAGTTTGAAAAGAAGGGAGCATTAATTATGAAAAACTATATCTGAGTTATAAAGGGTGAACATATAGGGAGTTTAAAGGGTTTCGAACCAGTATTTCTGAATTCACATTTCATAAACTTTCACAGTATTTTAATGGCAATCTTAATGGAAAATGAGATTAATCATGGTAATATAAGATACAGCGGTCAGCTCTGAAAGGGAAAAAGAATTGCTTACGTCTTCGTGTCTTTGAAGTAACGCATTCTGTTTTGTGAGGTGGTAAACTCGTTTCCATTTAGGATTAACTTCAGCCGTGAGCGTAACTCTCAGATTCAGTTGTCTCCCAGCAGTTTTTTCGCTGTACTTTGCCAGAGCTTGTAACGCCACGCATGTATCCTGACAGATAATAGGAAAAAAGAAAATTTTTAGGTTAACGAGGTTCTCTATTTCTAAGATGCAAAAACTGTTTTCCCGTAACTGAAAGCTAAGAGCATATTTAGGGGGTAGTCCAACACAATTTGGCACCTACATCTTTCTTTGATGTATGTTTTTTTCTATAAGACAAAGTATCAATTTTCACTAACTACTGATTAATGTTCAGATCATATGTTTATACCTGGGTTGAGTGGAAACCACCTTTTGTGTTCCTTTGTTCGGTGAGCCAGCTGACAATTGGACCAGCGTACCTTAGTCTCCCCAATGCCATTTGAGAAAGCAGTGCATATCCAGCGGTTTCTATATTGACAGCACGGCCACCGGCGTTCCAGTGGCGGGTCTTTTTGCCTTGAAAAGGAGAAGAGCAATAAGAATCTTTTCTCACTTTTTCCCTCACACTAACATTTTCACAAAAAAATATGTTGTTATAAATTTTTATAAAACGTCTTTAAAGCCTGCGTCTTTAACACGTCTTCTGGATATCTAAAATGTATGTGTGCATAGAAAATGGTGTATGGTTTTATACAAAGAGTAGCTGCATGGCTCTATTTTCTAATGCGCAACAAATTGTTAAAAGTTATTTGGGGTCGTTATGAAGACTTAAAAGGCCTCGAGCTCGATCCGTTTGATACTATTTCTACACAAAATGCAGCTTTTGATTACCTTGGTCGTATAAAGCCAGTCTTGCAAGCTTTTCGTTTGCATCAAATCTTCGAGGACTGCTAGCAAGGCTTAGCGCATACGCAACAATGGAGAGGATGTAAGGTTTGTTAAGGTTGTTTAGTTGATTCTCAAGATAGGCAGTTGCCCTGCTCACAGCAGAGCTTGTATCCTGCATAAAGAAAGAACAAAGAAGTAAGAAATATTATTTCTAGTCCTTTATTGGGCCTATTGCTCATGAACTCGTAAGATTTTTGAAAACTGATTCTCACTAATCGTGTTGAAACAGTGGCCCCGGATGTGTAACGAAAGCTGGGATTTATTCATAACGTAGACTTTTGCTTTTGAGTTTAACTCTCAAAATACATAAAACAGTAATCCATTGTATGGGAACTGGGAGATAAAACAGATATGTAAACTGAAACCAGACGTTTCTGAAAATATTTAAGACAGACTCTCTTCAGAGCAAACACTGAATTTCTCCGGCGACAAAACGATTGCCTTTTACTAAACCTGAAATGGTTCAGTTCGATTTTTGACACTAATATAATCAATAGTATTCTTAATTTCTATATGCACAACCGACTTACCAAGTTTGAACACTGGCATTCCAACAGTGACGTTAGGACAAAAGCAGTCATTCCTGCGTCACCTTGCAACCCTCCCATCAACTGACGATTACTGACCCAATGGTTTTCTGTGAAAGCTCCGTCGGCCCTTTGATTCGAGGTCACCCAACCCACAGACTCACACACAACTCGCGGGTCAATCTGCACAGCGGCAAATTTCTGAGCTGCACAGAACACGCGCATCACAAACGCAGTCAACCTACATGTAACGAAATCACGGGTATTACTACAAGTGAATTTAAAAAAATAACGCTACAACTATCTTTCACACGTACGGCGTTGTTACTGAGCAACTGAGGAGACAACTCAATGACACTCTAATCCAGGATAGCGACTCGGCACACGTTTGCCCCTACTAACATGCATTACGGGCGACTATTTTCCACATCTCCCCTCAAATATACATAGATATACTTAACTTTTTATTGCCTGACTGGGATGCAAAATACACGGACCTGCTTAATGCATGAAACTAAATGTCTTTTGTATTGCAACGCAGCATCTCAAACAACTACATGCTAAATGTTCAAAGATAGAACAAAAATGTTATATGACAATGTTATTAAACAAACGTTTTCGGTCGACGTGACCATTTTCAGGTTAAAATACTCCTATTTTGGAGAATTCCAATATAAATTTTTAATGCTCTCAGTTTTTAAACGTTTATTTATTGCAAGGTCAAATGTTGGAGCGGCTTGATGATCCTGTCCGATCAGTCTGTTGCAGTGACAGGTGAGTAAGGTCTTCGATGGAGGCGGCGAATCACGAGCTTCGCTGGTGTCAGCTCTTTGCGATATAAGTGGTTTATCACTGGCTTCCCCTGTAAGGGAAACTGTATCTGGAGCTTGGGAGAGCTCAACCCATTATTTGACCCAACAGTTAGAACACCGTAGCCATTATACGTATCATTTTACGTCCAAATGAGGACAATAGAGAAGTAAAAGTCAACATCATTTTCCTCTTAGATTGCGACGCGGTAAATGTGGTCCCAAAGATGCATTGCGGGCAAATAGCACAGGGATCCCAAGTACTACGTTTTATTTTGGCTTTGGGAGATCTAACAATTCCGTTAGCAACACGACCACGTGTGAATTTTGTTTCTATCAAAAAAACCTTAAAATGCTTTTATATGTTCGAATTCGACATATTGAGAGAAACAAAATATTTTACCATGTGCTTCCTGGCCTTGCATTGTGGGCACTAAAGGACTTGTCATTTCGGCGGAAAGTCAGTTCACGTTGGTAGCCTGTTAAGAAAATATGCTGAGTTCTCTATCATGAAGCACTCACTCAAATGGTGCTCGATTTGAAAATTAGGTACCCTCCCCAAGGTCGTTCTTTTGTCAGAGCCTTTGTCAGAGTCTTTGTCTGCTGAACCAAACTTAATGTTCCATTCTCGAAACTGACTAGTAGCTCAGCCTGTATTTCAGTAGCTGAAACATTAATATCTTCTAAAAACTATTAAACTTAGGAAGCTCGAATGCAATTAAAAATGGAAGGTTCGTCTCGGTTCAATAGAAGTTCATGGGCAAGGGCAAGGGTTCCGAGGAGGTAATTCAAAGTCCAGTTTATCAGTGCTCACAATGATTTGAATCTCGACAACAATGAATGCAAAACTGGCCTCTTAACATATTGCTTTTATTTGTCTAACAGCAAATAAGGATTCTGACAAGCCACTACCACTACCACTCACTTGCCACCAACAGTGCCAGTGCCACTGCCACTATTACTACCACTGCCACTACCACTGCCACTGCCACTGCCACTACCACTGCTACTGTCACTACTATTGCCACTATCACTATCACTGCCACTGCTACTACTACTACCACTGCCACTGCTACTACCACTATAGCTACCTCTGCCACCGCCACTGCTAGCACCACTGCTACTGTTACTGCTACTACTACTGCTGCTAGTTTTTACAAATTGTAAATAGAATACGGCGGGTTGATGCATACAAAAAACAAGTACTGTTAAAATTAAACACCAACGTCACTAAAGCGCTTACGATCTTGATGAATTAATTTTCAAAGAAAATTACTTGCCTACGCATTCGAAACGTATTTCTTTTTTGAAAAACATTGAACACTGTCAAGCAGCGCGGCCGCGCTACACGTTGTGCACCTATCCCGGTAATGCGAAGACCACTAGACAAAGATTTTGGCTAGCATTGTATTCATGAGACCACCCAGTCATGATTGGCGTCGCGACCCTGTCTGGGGCTCCCTCAATTATAATTACTACTATAAAAAACAAACGAAACTGACAAAAATAGCATACGTACCATGTTGTATATACCTGTAGGCATTAGCTTCTATCTGAGCCGTGACCTGTTTCGTGTTGGTGAGGTATTGTAGCACGTACACATTCGGGCCCAATATTACCATTGTTTGCTCACCACAACCAGTGGGCAATGAGAGTCGACTGTGTAAGCTTCCCCCAGTAATCAAGTCGGTCACGACGGGACCCAATAAGTTACCTGTTACAGGAACTCCATTAGAGGTAATTCGAATTGGCATAAATATTAAGAAACACACATTACAAAAACGAACTTTGGATTGCTAAAAGGCTGATCTTTGAGAGACATGTAAAGATAATTGTAGATTATGAATCTGGAAATTTCCCCTGGATATGAATACCTGTGTATTTTGATGAGTGAGAAGTTTGGTCAACATACTTGGGAGGCAGGGGGTCTACAGACCTTTTTACATAGAAAAATGCGAAAATAGAATGCAGAAATAGCAGCGATATAGTGAAATCACATTTAATGCCATGAATATTGTCACTCTCTGGATCCCAGGTTAGATTCTGGATTCTGGGTTCCACTTTCAGGATTCCGAGTTCCACTTTCTGGAGTTCGGGTTCCACTTCTGGATTCTGGGTTCCACTTTCTGGATTTCGGGCTCCACTTTCTGGATTTCGGGTTCCACTTCTGGATTCTGGGTTCCACTTTCTGGATTCCGAGTTCCACTCTCTGGATTTTGGGCTCCACTTTCTGGATTTCGGGGTTCCACTTCTGGATTCTGGGTTCCACTTTTTGGATTCCGAGTTCCACTTTCTGGATTTCGGGTTCCGCTTTCTGGATTTCGGGTTCCACTTTCTGGATTCTGGGTTCAACTTTCTGAATTCCGAGTTCCACTTTCCCGTTTTTGAATTTCCTTAATTAGACTACGGGCTCCAGCGGCTCGATTATGGACTCCATTGACAAGTTTCTACATTCTTAAAGTAAGATTTCAAATTATAAGCCTAGGATTTGGGGTTCCAGACGGAAAAATAGACTGGACTTTTTATTCCATGTTACCTTAATGAGGCAAGAAAAACTTTCGGTCATAAAGGATTCTGTACAGACAATACTGCTACCTGTTAAGTAAACCATAGCCCCTACGGAGCCTGGAACAGCCTTTTTAGGTACATCCAACAGGATATTATCTGTTTGCTTGTTTCCAACTAATATTCCTGGGGAATGTAAGTACTGTCATTAGTACGGTTTTGTTCTTTCATAATAAACAAATTAAAATTTTGATTTTCCAGTTATGAAACTCTTCAACTATGAACTGGGCACAAAAAAAAACATTTTCTCTAGAGAGAGTTTGGAAGAACTTCTTAGAATCAATCTATGTCGTGCTAACATCTCAGTAAAAGGTTCCACACTTGATTTGTGGCGACTGAGTATTAAACAGACCTCCATTGGTATGTCCATCATGGGAGTAAAGAGCACTGGAGACAAGATCTCGAGGTTTTTTTTGTGTCTGGCTATGGGCAGTGCTGATGAGCTTTAATTATGGGCAAGACAATTGTCCACTGCTGCCACTTCCTTGATACCGTTTGGTACCTAGGCTGCGCACGCGTAGTTGCAGAGTTTCACATGGATATCCCACTTGTCAGCGGCCTACTGGATAAGTATATGTGAAGATATATTTTTTTGTCCATTTTGAAAAATTGAAGAAAATTTGCTCTGGGTTCTTGGTGCGATGGGAATAACATCAATATCTCATTTTAAACGAATAGAAACGCCCGGTGGGCCTATACAGTAGACTAGGAATTTTAAAACAATTTGATAAAAAACAACTCTGATTGAACCTTTTTAGACTAAGTCCGAAATGCCACAAAAGCCTATGCACTCCCAAAAGAAAGTATTATGATATCTTCAGCATGAAATTTACCGGAGCAAAAGTGTGGAATTCACTTAATTTTTGATACAGATCTAAAAATTGTTTCCAGGCATATGAGGACATTCAATGCCAGATTAAAAGAAAAATTCATCTTAAACTATTAAATCCAGTCATCTTAGTATGTATGTGTTGTATCATGTTTTATCTTTTTTAAATTTTTTGTCTCTTTATTATTCCCCTAAACACACAAATCAATAACACAAAAATGAAAATTAAGTCTGGTTGTCTGGCTAGTATAGTCCCTATGGCTATTTAAGGCAGCCAGCACCTGTCCATGTATTAGTTCTTTTGTGTTGTACAAAAACAAACTATAAAAGAGCTGAATAAACGTTGTTGTTGTTGTTTAGCAGCCAACGTATTGTTTTTCCAAAGTTAAATGCGAATATGAACACTTTTCTAGATATTCACAGAAAACTTGGTAAAACTTACACCAAGCGTAAAACTTGAGTTACATATTCCTTATATCGAATAGCATACATATCTTAAAGTTTGACACTTTATATATCTAATTCACTTTATGCCTGCATGCAATGTCTACAGAAACAAAATTTAAATCTTAAGGCTCAGTGGTTTTCGAACGATAAAGGAATCAAAAAGACACAAAAGCATAAATTTTTCACCTGATCTTTGGGAAACAGTAACATATCAGAATAAGACGTCCATTTTGCAATAAGAATTGGTTGAATAGATTTTTATTACTTTGCAATAAAACTGTCATAATTTTTTTTGTGATGGTAATCAGTTTAAAACTATTTCACTTTATTATATAGACACCGATTAAATACCAGGATTTCTCCAGTGGTGAAAATTTGGTATCCAGTGACGATACCATTTTTATCTTTCACATGTGAAGATATCATGGTTGTCATGACTACTTCAGCCTCAGCCAATAGGAAATTACCGGGATTTTTCCAGTGACGAAAACTTGGGATCCAGTAAAGATATAGATAGCATTTTTATCTTTCACATGTGAAGATATTACAGTTATCATGACTACTTCAGCATTCCACTGATATCTATATAATAAACAGAATATTATCCGCTTGTGCATACAAATTTTAATCTTCTCGTTTTCAAGTCGATATCTCACTCTTTTGTTACACTCATTCGCGAGATATTGACTTGAGCACTCAAAGACAAAATTTTTATCCACGTGTGGTCACGTAATGTCTTAGATTTAAGTTTCATGTTGTCATTTTATGCTGCTTTTTTGTGACTATCAAACTCCCTATAAGGGAAGGACCATTTGATATTTGATGGGTGGTCGATAATTTGTTTTGGCTAGCTTGATTGTTTTTTCTTGCTGTAAATAATGGTACAATAAATGTTGCTTAGACCTTTTCAGCAGCCATTTTTGCTGCTTTATTTTTTTCTGTTAAGACGTGACCGTGCTGAGATTTCAAATTTTTTTAAGTTTTAGATTGAGCTTGCACGATTATTTTCTCAACTGCCTTTGATTGCATCAGATATTTTGTTTGGAGGATAGAGGCTTCATGGATTCTTTTTGGAGAATTTGCCCCCCACCCCCTCCCCCCTTTAACCGTTAGCTTTTGATGCCTCTATGAATTTTCCATTAAGTTTTATTATTTGTTTTTTACTTTTTATCCAGACACTTACTTCCTGATTTAAACGGTGTAGGAGCAGGTTTTTTTACTGCCACTTCTTTATCTTGCTTGGCGTCTCTAAGAGCACCTGGGAAGGTTAGAATAAACAAAACTTTCAAACTTGTTTTGAAATGATTTTAAGTTAATCATACTTAATTCTTTAGTTTAATATACTTAATTTGACTTTAATAATACCAAATAATTAACATTTAATTCTAACATTTAATTCTAACATTTAATTTTAACATTTATAACGTTTTCGATCTGAAAAAACCATCTTGGTTTAAAATTTAAACAATTTTTCTCACGACCGTTAAATACCAGTGCTGGATTGAAAAAAGAAGTTTACATACAATACAATACAATACATATATCTTATTAGACAGTTTAGTATGTAGTATGGCTGGATATTTTTACGAGTCTTGT
>JAOBYJ020286189.1:0-15903 GCA_025403565.2 Palythoa heliodiscus | reverse complement strand
AAAAAGAAATCGTAAGATTCCGATTCAAACTTTTATATCCGGAGGAGAATATTCTGTATGTGAGTTGCATTGTTTACAATGCTGTGTCTGTGACCTTTGTCGCATTTCGATACACTAGCGTCTTGATTCTACTGAAAAGCCTAATTCACTAAATCAGTGTGCCAAAAGAATATTTTTGAATGAAACTTATTATAGAGAAACATAGAAACTATTAGCTTCTTATAGTTTTTGTAATCAAAGCAATTGCTTAATGTTTGTATGGAATTGAAAGCCTAATAGTTTGGCTAGCTGATGCCAACGTCGAGTTACGGATCATCGATCGAGCCAGCACCGGGATTAGGAATTGGAATAACTTTTCAGAGCTGAATGGACAGACTTCAACGCGAGATTTACTAGAACACCATCTTTTAACAAAAAAAAAGTGTATTAGCAAATCCTTTATATTTCTTTTGTACCTCCTTTGAAAGAGTTGTTACTCGAAACAGTCAGTTCATTTTAATCGCTCTTATACTTATGAATGAAATTATCAGTGATTTTACTCTTACAGTATTTTAACTGCCGAAAAAAGAATCTGCCAAAATATTTTGCCCAACAAAAATTCAGATATATTTGCAACTGTATTAAATTTGTTCAGCAAAGCAGTAATAATAAGGTTTTGTTTCACTGCGAACGCATCAGGCATCAGCAGAAAGGTGATGTTTTATTACTGAAAATTGTACTAATTTTGTGATTGTAAATTTAACTCTGCAGCTTAATGGCGGTTTCAACTGGTGGCTTTTTAAGAGTAGACAGCCTCTGCCGATATGAAGTTTTGTATTGACCACTTTCAAAGTCCAAGTTATTTTTATCATTTAACTTATATACATATTATAACTAAAAAGTTAAAAATGTTTGCTTGAACCTAAATCAAACTTGAGGCTGTTTTTTCAGATAGTCTTTCATCTTCATAGTTCACTGCACTTAAGAGCGAGCAAAAAACCATTGTTCATGTGCTTTGAGCTTCATGTGGTTTCAACACAAAGGATACACTAGTTCAACCAATCAGAGAGCGTACAAACAGTTCGTTGACAGCTCATCAACACCCCAAATGTTTAATTTGCGTTCGGAGCGAATGCAACTTGTGCGACTTACGGTAATTTTAAAATTGCTTCTCGTTCTTACTGCTATGAATCAAGCAACAATTGAAATAAGATTGACAATTTTTTGTCGTTTACAAAAGTTGACTTACACTGAATAAAAGAAAAGATTCTCCGAGTTTTCTCAAGCTGGATTTCAACTGAAGTTTAAAATGATTTTAAAACATGGAAGAGAAGAATCAAGACAAAATCAAAACATTATGACTCTCTACATCGCGTATCAAGTCAAATCATTGATCATGGCTGAAAACTAACTTGTTAGGAACCAGGAATTAAGAATCAGTGGCAAAACTGCAAAATCATACAGCACAAAGGAAGTTTGCCAATGAAACATGAATTGATACTGTAAGATGATTTTGCTTCCACTCGCGAAATAATTACAGAATGTGTTTATGTTCCTTATTTTCTGACAATCGCGAAGTACCTTTGCATGCTTTACTATTAGCGCTGCAGATAGACACAAAAAGTTGAACTTATTTTTCCTGTTTACTTATCCCCAATTTTCGTGCAGATACTGATTGATCATCACTTGTGGCTCATGCAAATGTTTGTCAACTTTAATTTGCATAAGCTTCGTTTATCAGAAACAGTTCTGTCTTCACATTCTGTTTGTGTTACCTTTTCTCTGGTGTTATTTCCTGTGAATTATGCTTGAAGAAAAGTACATCCTTGAAACAAAAGAATTTTCACGCGCAATCTACACAAACTTTACTCGTATGCATAATTGAAGAACTCTAACTTTATGCAATCGAGTGGTGTACGAGTGGGTATCGAGTCACGCGCGGGTGGTGGGAAAATTCATCGAAGGCAGTACTGTAGTTGAGTCAGTGTGTGGTGACACTCATCCTCTCCTGTTATGGAGTTTTATCTAAGTTAGAAATGCTGAAAATCTACTTTCAAGACCAGTTTCATTTGAAAGTTCTGTTAAAGGTGTTCTTTGAGCTCTTGTTTTTTTATGTTAGACAATGTGAATATAATAAAATGCATTAGATTAATGTTGTGTTTTTTATGCAGGGGTGGTCAATAGCCCTGAGTGGAAGAGACATGGTTGGCATTGCTCAGACTGGCTCTGGCAAAACACTTTCAGTAAGTACATTAAGTATGTTATTGTGAATTCCCATGTAAAATCAGGTTTTGAACAAGACCTGAAAAGTCCTTGAATTTGCAAGATTGTCTGGAAAACCTCTTGACTCTTGAGTTGAAATACTTTTGCTCTTCATATCTGAAGTTGGTTTTCCCTTTGTAGTTCATTCTACCAGCAATTGTTCATATACAACACCAAAATCTGATTCAGCCAGGAGATGGTCCAATTGTAAGTATGCTGTAGCATTATAATTTATTATTATCAATATACGTGGCCAAATAGAAAATCGGCCTCTTCAAAACACACGCTCAGCGGGCCGCAAAAGTCTGACAGCGGGCTGCTAATGCATTATCAGTCCTACAGCTGATTGGTTCTTGCTTCGTCATCCGATGAATTTTAACCAATTAGATTACGATTGCAACTGCGATCACAACTGCAACTACAGTAATGATTACGACTACGATTACCACCACCACAACAACATTAACGACTACTACGACTACAATTACGACTATTACGATTATGACTTTGACTACTACGACTGCTACGACTACGCATTCTTGATATCATTTGGCCTTGTTTATTGATAATAATGATAATGACATGACTTTTTGTGGGAATATTGTTTATTCGTGCCCCTGTAGTGTCATTTGCAGCCCTTGCGCTACACACTTGGGCTGCAAATGATACTGCGCAGGCGCAAATAAACAATAGTCCCTCAAAAAGTTCAGTTCAGTTTTCAGTTCAGTTTATTTTGCCTTGTGATTACATACAAGTATAAGTCAGGTTATTCCCTTGTTATATTCTCAGCAAAGTATCTAATTTCTGGTTGGCTAATTGGGTTAATAATTATTAATGAATGGATAAATAGGTTATAGAGTGCTTTTTAGGTTATTGAGTGCAATACGGAAGATGCTATGGAGACAAATGCACTTGTAAGCACCAAAATTGAAAACAAAAACAAAATGGCCGACAGTCATTATTGCTTTGTCAAACCAAAACAATTTTGAAGAACAGAGAGAGAGTGCAAAAATCAAAGTGCTCTGAAAGCTACACAGACCTGGTTAAAAGTTTGGCAAGAATGGGTGACTGAATGAAAAGTTGGTGCAAAACACGAAGAGTATGAGCACAAGCAACACAACAATCGTTGAAGCATCTATGCTTCATTGTTGAAAATATAATAAATAGATAATGGTATTAACTTGCTTGTGAATTTTGTGATTTATGGTCACTTGTGATGTTTTGAAGTTCTCAAATTGCACTTGCCTTTGACTTGTGCAGTTTGGGAACTTTCAAAACATCACTTCTGCCCAAAAATCACCAAATGCACTTGCATTCTTACAATTTCCTATACTTATTGTTCTATTTAAGGATATGTACGAAAAGAATGACTTTGATTTTGATGATATTCTTGTAGGTTTTGGTGTTGTGCCCAACCAGAGAGCTAGCTCAGCAGGTTCAGGTAGGTGATCATGCTCATTTCAGCAGTTAGTTCTGGTCAGCACATTTTCTTTCTGACCTTTAATTCAATCTACTTACCTTTAATTCAATCTACTTGGCATCAGCTGAGTTTTGGTTGTTACGTAAATATAGTTTTGCTTTCAGCTCTTTGTGTATTAGATATTACAATTGTCAGCCAAAAAACTAAAGAAAAAAGTATTCCCTTGCCTTTAATCTCTTCATCGGTTTTTTGTTATTTTAATAATTAAAATGTATCATCAAGTTCATATTGTTGATGATGTGAACATAATTGAGACACAGACAGATAAAACATAAACACCAGCTTGGTTTATGAGTTGAAAGAAATGGCATTTTGTCATTCAGTACTATGGCATCATGTTTTTTATGCTACTGTACCAAATATTGTATTGGATAATATTCTCAAACTTTATTTCATCTATTCCCCCTCCCATTTTAAGTTTTTGGCCTAAATGTTCGTAAAACAGGAAATTAAATTTATTTAAAATAACTTGGAAATAACTGTGTTTTCACTATACAATGTGCTTGAATACTGATACCATGGCCATAACTCTGTTGGAGTGGTAGAAAATGCTTGGAGAGGAGGGAATTGTTTTGGTTGTTGTATGGAGATTGAGAGGACAAAGTCCAAGGTATAACTGAATAGTTGAAAATCTTTAATAGATGCCATTTCCTTGAAAATGTCTTTAAAAAGCGTGGAAAACCAGCTTGAATTTCCTAACTGTGTCTGCATCACATTCTTTATTTTTAAAACAACATTTTTAAAGCAATATTTTTAAAACAATATTTTTGGTATTTTCAAGATAAGGTGTTGTGCATCACTAGCAACATTTTCTAGGCTTATTTCCAACATTTTATATTAAATTGACCATAACTTGTTCATACTTTACTTATTTGCAATCTTGATTGTTGTGTACTCAGTCTTTACATGTCAATTTCTGCAGCAAGAATTTTGCAGGTCTCTGTTTCCTGATGGTTGCGAGCTCCCATACTGACAGTGTATTATTCAACTTTTGGAATGATTAGATACTGCTTCCTCCATTATTATGATTGATCCCCTTTCAGAATAGAAATTGGGATTGTTGCATGTATGTGGTCCATGCCACATCATTTTCACTCTAATGCTCAACTTGGGACTGAAAGCAATGTCAGCTTTTACTGTGATTATAAAGTCAGTGTATAAGTTAAAAGTGGCAAAATGACAAGAAACCCAATTTTCCAACTCCAACGTCAAATTCTTTTGAAACCTCTTATACTTGGTTGTGTATAATTGGAACTCTGGCTACTCTATTTAAATTTCTGTGTTTGTCATAAAAGTGATTCTTTTTTCATTTATCAGAAGAAACAACACTCTCCAATTTCAGTCACATTTTCAGAATTTTTTTTTAAAGTAACAATAATCTCCAATTTTAGTCAAATTTTCAGAGAAATATTTTTGAATCGTGAAACAAAAAAAGATAATTGAGTTAAACCATGTTATTTCAAACTTGTTTTTTCGAAGTCCCTGTTATTTTAAACTAATTTTTGTTTCCCTTAGTTTTGCATACCACCATATTGTATTTAAGGATGACCCCATTATTTCAAACCCCTGCTATTTCAAGCTATTTTCTCTTTTCCTTGGGACTTCGAAGTAATGGGTCTCAACTGTAATTTATTCAACATGAAAATTATTTCTAGGGAGTTGCTACAACATTTGGAAGGTCCTGTAGGGTCAGGAGTGCATGTATCTATGGAGGTGCCCCAAAGGGACCACAAATCAGAGAGTTGGAAAGAGGTAATTTCTAGTGTAGGGTCAGGAGTGCATGTATCTATGGAGGTGCCCCAAAGGGACCACAAATCAGAGAGTTGAAAAGAAGTAATTTCTGGTGTATTAAAATTGAATTGTAAGTTTGCTTTAAAAATGATGTGCAAGCTTTTGCCAACATTTGGGAGACTGTTTTGGTGCTAATTTATTGTCAGTCTGTGCCAGGTCTGTTGTGACAGAAGTTCTTGAAGTTCAAGTTAATGAATTTGAATCTGTGTAAAGGATAACAGAGTCCCTAAGAAATGATTTTAAAACCAAATTCTTTAAATAAAGTTAAACAGCAACTATATTTAATTAATGAACTTGCATTTGTTTGCTGAAGTAGTTGCTGAGATTCACCATTCTTTCTCATTTTTAGGAGTTGAAATCTGCATAGCAACTCCTGGCCGGTTGATTGATATGTTGGAGTCACGTAAGACAAATTTGCGCCGTTGTACATACTTAGTGCTTGATGAAGCTGATCGAATGTTAGACATGGGCTTTGAACCACAAATCAGGACAATTGTTGATCAAATTCGACCAGACCGTCAGACATTAATGTGGAGCGCCACATGGCCCAAAGAAGTTCAGGCACTTGCAGATGACTTTCTGAGAGACACAGTCCACGTCACCATTGGGACAGTGGGGTTGAGTGCAAACCACAGGATACTTCAAATAGTTGATGTCTGTGATGAGGCAGAAAAAGATCGCAAGTATGTTGTATTTGATTTTTCCCTTTGATTTTCTTGTTTTAGCCTTTGTTCAGTGAAATGAGTGCTGCATCATATGTGATGGTACAAATTTAGAGGATGATTTGGTGCCTAATTTAACTCAGGGAAGGAACTTTGATCACAATGTAATGTTTTAGCTACTTGATTAAAAGTCACATTATTTTCAAAAGAACAACATTTTGGTTTTTTCTAGTTGTTTTATAGTTTACAAAGTTTGTTCTACATGTACTGAAACCCCTTTGAACATGGAAAATGTTCTTTATTGTAATAATTATTGCCATTAATAATATCTACTCTTTCTTACAACTTGCAACAGTAAGCATATTTTTGATTTTTTAACAACTGTTTGCAAGAGCAGGCTTTCTATAAAATCTTTATGCAAGTGAAAAAAATAGTCTGAAAATATTTGAGGTGAATGATTTTTCCCACTGATTAAGTTATTAAAAAACACATGAAATAACACTACAAATTTGTGTGCTTGCTTTTTATCTAAATAATACTTCATGTTATGTAGTGTTAGATAGCACATCCTTTTAATATAATCAATCTTTATTTTAAAGGGAGCCCACATCCATATAAGCCTTGTGGTTTCTTGTGGGCTTCCTTTGCCTCCTTATCGAATTCTATAGTATTTTGTACTTTTAAAATGTATATATTATTGTGGCAAAATTAAATAAACTGAAAACTGAACTGAAACTGAAACTACTGCACATCAAAAATTCTATGGTATATTCTCCTCATAATCTTAATACAAAAGTAAACTACAGATATTAATCATAACATTATTAGTAAATATTGAAACATGCAGTTTGTAAAGAAATAACAAAGACATCTGCCTCTCTCTGTGATCGAGACGGCACATGCCTTATGAATAAAAGCTTTTCGGTGATTGAGTATAAATGTTTAACTTGTGTCACCAGTGACAAAAGCCTATCCTCCTGACAGTGAACACAACCTCGATTAATCTGAATATTGTTCTTGTGGAAGTTGTTTGGATGTGAAATATTTCAAATCTTGAAAGACAAATCACAAATGTTGAAAAGTAACTTTACTGTATTCGTCACTGAGGCAAGTAATTTTTAGTGAGTATTTGAATGATTTACCACCTTTCTCAGATCAATTTTGTGCAATCCATGGTTAGTAAGAGCTCTTACCTCAAACAGCAAGCCCTTAAGAGGTTTTTCTGGTATTCGAAAATTGAAAGATAGGGTAGTTTAATAGTCTCTTCTGAAACATAAAATCAACCAGTAGTTCATATTATTTTTGTGGCCAAGCTGCAAACTATCTTGTTTTTGGCCGTTTCAGACTAATGAAGCTGCTTGAAGAGATCATGGGTGAAAGTGAGAACAAGGTAAGGTTCTGAATGCATTACTCTAAGTTCTTGATTAAAAGCCAATTGAGATATCATTTAGCAAAGGATAAGAAACTGTTTGTATCAAACAAAATAGGCATTACAATATCTTGCTTAGGTTATATTTTTTAAGCATGTTTTTAAACTGATTTTTACATCTTGTTTATGGTAGTGACTGCAATATTTACCTATTTACTTACTTTACTCATAAAAATTGTACAGTGTGTAATTTAATTGTACTGTTATTCCATTATTAAGTACTAGGTTAAGGCAAGAGCCTGCACCATGAAAAATAAAGCCTTTTCATGTTTTGTTGGTGTTACTCTGTTTTTTCAGACTATAATATTCACTGAAACAAAAAGACGAGCTGATGAATTAACAAGAAGAATGCGTCGTGATGGGTAAGAATGCTGAAAATAATTATGTTGAGTTATTTGTTTGTTTCTGTTTTACAGCAGACTGATGATGATTTACGACTCTCTTAAGATAGTGTCACTGTTGACAATTTCGAATTCCTCGTTGCTGAAGTGTCTGCCTTTCATCAGTAGAGGAAACTTTTTGTCAAAATATTTCTTTGTATTAACACTTGGGCTTCCTTTAATTTTCAGTTGGCCAGCAATGTGTATCCATGGTGATAAATCTCAACCAGAAAGAGATTGGGTTCTAAGTGGTACGTATTTTTACTTTTTTATCTTTTCCTTTTGATGAGGACATGTTATTGGCTGTTTGTTAATGAATGATGTTACCAAAAGGTCTAGATACTATAAGGCTGACAATAAATCTCAATAAAACCACAACGGTTTTGAAACTAAACATGTTTCGGCAAGTCTCTTGCCATCATCAGTAGTGAACTAAAAATGATGTATTGGCATTTCAAGTCAGAATAGATGCCCCAAAAGAAAAACTAACTTAGTTCTGCCATTACATTTTTTCAGAATTCCGAACAGGAAAGGCACCAATTCTTGTGGCAACTGATGTTGCCTCCCGAGGCTTAGGTATGAATACATTCTTAGGGAATTAGTTATTATTTTGCTTTTTGAACAGTTATTTAAGTTATGTCATACTAGTTTGCTGTTATTTGAGGCTGTTTTTATGATCCAACAGAAGTAAATAATATCAACGAACAATTGTCATGTAGTATTGCAACTCGGTCCATTATGCTACCAACAAGCCTTCTTTGTTGTGATGCTTAATTCAATGTTAAATTTTTTTCTAAATAAAACAAATTGAACCTTTTAACACACATTTCTGTACCACTGTCACAGAGGTTTGGTTTGTAACTTTCCATCAAGTTAAAAATAAATAATAGTAATTATAGTAATAATAGTAATAGTTGTAGTAATAGTAATAGTAATAATAATAATAATAATATTAAATAATGATAATAATAATTATAATGATATTAACAATTATTCACCTTATTAATGTATCCAATAATAATAATGGTAATAATAATAGTAATAATAGCAACAGTAGTAGCATTAATACTTGAATGAATAACCCATGTTTTTAGAAATTGTAATTGTTTTGTCAGTCTATATATTTTTTGTTATAAATATTAGCATTGATTGAAATGATTCTAACTTGATTTTTTATTCTCTCTCCAACTAAGTAGCATATTCTTGGATATATCATTTGAAATAATAATTCAGTCAGCCGAGGGCTCATTTTTTTGATGGCTTATGTTTGGCACATCCTGGTTGGAACCGAGAACATGACCATGCTATGTCAGCTGGGTTGAAGGGAGTTGAGTAAATCTACATTAAAAATCCATACTCAATGTTCTATAGAGTAGCCAAGGCGCTGGTAAGTAGGCTTGCTCCTTGGGTTCATATCAGTGTCCTCTTGGTTGTATCTTCCTTCACAAAAGTCCTTCTTGTTATTTTTTATATCTACAAGGCTAATGCACATTCAGCCTTATCTGTCGTCTTTTGATAAGGTCTATAAGTGCCACCAATTCAAACAAGTTTTGAAAATAAGGCAGCATGTATTGAGCATTTGACTAAGACTGGAAAGTAATTTAAAAAATAGTTTTATGACAAGTAGTCCTGCATGGTCAGTTGACAGCTGTCATATTGTTAGTTCTATTGAGACCACAAGTATACAGTAAGATAAGAAGACTCTAAACAAAATGATTTTAGTTGAATGTAGGAAATCAAGAAAGTGGGAATGGAATAGTTTACAGTGCTTTAGATATAGGTTTTTGAAACTTTTTTTAAATCCTAAAATTAAGATAATAATTATTTTAATTTTTTTATCAATGTAACTCTTGTACTTTCTGTCTGGGTGTTAAAAAATGTGACAATGCTGTGCATAAAACCAACACCAAGCAATTTATTTTGATCATTTCACAGTTTAGATTACTCATGCATCCATTTGTAATGAGACATGTTTTATTTTTAGCCTGTTAACACTTGTGATGACTGTAAGTGTTGCTAGCACTGTAACCAACAGTTCAGTATCATGTGCAACTGACTGAATTGATCAAAATACATAACTCAAGGTGTTATTTATTTGACAGCAGAAATATGATACGAAGTTTAGGATCCCTTCCCTATCTGCTCCCAAGTACTCCCCCCCCCTTCCTCTCTCTCTCTGTTTGTTTCCTTAGCTGTTGTCTTCTGTGCTGTCAGTGCTGCTATTCTCCTCCCTTAGTGTTTCACGTGGTCTTCCTGATTTCTAATAATTGACTTTTCAATTTTGAGTTTTAACTATTAGTTTCGATGTTTACCCAAAGAATGAAATATTTTCTCATGAAAGCTATTTGCTAGGATTTAAATTTGTTCCAGAATCAGAGTCTTGATGTAGTTATTTGATGTAGTTATTGAATTGTTATTTATATTGTGTTTGTGGCCTGAAAAGTGAAATAAAAGTCGATTTTGACCAAACTTGTCTGTCTGGTGGTTGTACAGATGATAACTGTGGCACAGCACAAGTGTAAGCTTTGTAGCTCTGCATAGTTTGCTGTGTTCAGAAATACATTTTTCTGTACAACCACAAACCATTTGGACTGTCCAGTTAGCATCTTCAGCACCATAGCTCTAATTTATCAGGCCACCATTCTCAACTTTTAACAGTTTTTGTTAGTAAGAAATTAAATTGGTATATCAGCATAGGAAGTTCATTCTTTGTTAATAATACCTTGTGGGATGCTGTGCATGCTGCCTGTGGTAATTTAAAAGTGGTCAGACATACCTTGACGTTAGTAATGTGAACAGGGTTGTGATAAGTTAGGGCATGGTCGCTTGAAGATAAAGGACTTTGTGAAGGACTAGAAGCTAAGTAGGCCTGCAAAGCTTATACAGTGTCTGGCTGCCACGCCCTACTCCATTCCCTTCCATTCCAAGTCTACAATATTCTTGTAGACTACTTTCATGCAGTCAGAGATAAACGATACAACAAGACTTCAGGGAACTCCATTGGATAAACTGATGGAGAATGGTCTATTCCTATCTAGCCGTGTTTTTGTTTCCATTCACTCCCTCTCCACCTGGAAGCTTTGGGTCATGATGTCTGGTTCCTGCCACAACTTGAACGCCGTGTGATGCTTGCTCCCAGATGAACGTGTACCGTATATTTGTTTATTGTCAATTAATGGTCGCAACATGCTGCTGGCATGGTGTGAGGTGGGTGTGAACAAGGAGCACCAATGTCCTACTTTGCTATGCAAATGTTGGATGTCTTGCTGACTGTCAAGTACCCACTTTATGGAACACCTCTGTTTCGGACACCAAGATGATCCTGTTTTCAAGGCCAGTAAAAAAACATAAATGTACTGGTAGTTTGTGATCTTTATTGACCAATTTACTTCAGGGAGCTAGCATTAAAGAAATTTGAAGCCCTCGTGAGTATATTTGATCTCCCGTACTACAACTTGCGAAAGCATTGACAAAGTCTTTTTGTCTAGACATAACGGACATCAAGTTTGTAATCAACTTTGACTACCCAAGTTCAACAGAAGATTATGTTCATCGCATTGGTCGAACTGCTCGATCAGATCGCACTGGAACTGCCTACACGTTTTTCACAAGCGGCAATGCTAAACAGGCCAAGGACTTGATTGGTGTCTTGAAAGAAGCGAATCAGCACGTTAATCCCAAGTTACTCAGCCTAGCAGATGTAGCGAAAGCATTTGGGAAAGGTTAGTTAATTGTTTATGTTGATTACATCAACATAATTGGTGAAGAGCTGAAATTGTGTGCCGTGTTCCTTCATTTTTAATGAATAAGTGTAACAGCTAGTTGTTACAAAGTGAAACCGGTGTCGCACGGTGCAGTGTTTATTACAATGTTTTGGTATAAATAGTAAAAAATGTAATAAAGTTTTTTATCCGCAACAGTGTTGTGAGAAGCGAGGTTGCTTTTCAGTAGAGAGAGCTCACGTTATTTAAACTCGGTAAATATCTAAAGCTACCTATGGCTTGTGGGGTTGTGAATGATAAAATAAAAGTAAGAATATATTTATTTATAGATATTTATTAAATAAATATGTATATATAAAAATTGGTATAAAAACGTGTATTTTCTGAGTAGACCTTTGTAACTTCAGAGGAGAAGGCGTAACAAAGACTAGTCGGTGAAAGCAGTTAAAATTATTAAGGGGGGGGATTCTCCCCTAACACCATCTTTTGGCGTCTTTTAATGATATTTTTGATATCACCGTCAGTACTTTAAAATGTGAAGAATCCCTTCATTACATCACAGGTCGAGTAAAAAGGAAGCCTCTTCAATATTTTTAGATTTTTTGTATGAGATTTAAGGGAGGAGATAAGTTTTGTAAATAGAGTTGAACAGAAATTTGAGTTTGGGGGAATTTTAGTGAAGTTTAAAAATTAATTTTGAAGTTAATATATGATAGAAAATCACTTAACCGTCCCAAACCGAAGCTGCACCAGGAGGGAGGGTTTGGTGATTGTTCTCAAAATTCTTGTCGTTCAAATACTTCTTTCAACTCCTTCGCTATCCACCCAAATTTCAGTTGAACTCCCCCCTTAATTTGACAAGTCTTTTATTCTAATGAACGATTTTCACTGCTCTGGAACTCAATTTAAGCATGTAAGTTCAGATAAAGCAATTGTAATGAAGTGAAGCTAATAAGGTTTAAAGTTAAGTATAGATATTTGATTACTTTTTTGTTAATTATAAAGAGAAAAAAGTTGTTCCCGGGGGTTTCTTTAGGATCATAAAATTTTCACTCCTGGGTACCACTCAATCTACCTAAAAAAATTTCGGTTGCCATTTCTTTTGTTAGTTCAGGTTTTACATTTCAATATATTCCAGTTTATTGATATTGGAGGTCAGCCACAACATAGGCAGGTTCTTGATAACAAACAAAACCCGACATATACACAAAAGTGATACGCCATTTTATATCTACAAAAATAACTTTGCTTTCTTTTGTAAAAAAAATTTGCTTTCGCGGATGCAAGTTATTAATTTACTTGGCGCCTGCGTCATAAAATTTTTGTAGAATAACTTTTTTTTGTTCAGTTGGAAGCCGCGGTTCATTTTTGATAGTTTGCACGTGAATTGAGGTAATATAGTAATTTTGGTATATCTTGATCAATTTTCAGGTCGCAACAGGTACCGCTCTGACCGCAGTGGAGGCAGTAACAGTTATGGAAGCAGTGGCCATGGTGGTAGTCGTGGAGGCTCAAATGATTTCCGGAGTGGGAGTAAATTTGGAAGTAGTGGAGGAGGTCGCTCTGGAGGTGGAGGCTCATATAGTGCTTCTCGTAACTCAACTATGAATGGATATGGAGGAGATAGAGGGGGCAAGAGTTCATCAGGTAGTTACCAGGGGCAACAGCAACAAGCTCATGGAGGCCACTACCTTCGCAGCCATGGTAACACTGGGAATTTCAGCACACCTCCACCTCCACCCCCAGGTCCTCCACCTCAGCAGCAACAGCAGCAACCACCGCAACAACAGCATCATCAGCAGCATCAACAACAGCAGCAGAGTCAGATTCATTATGGGCAGACAGCCCAGCCACTGATGCAACAGTACGCCCAGACATACCCACAGCAGAACTACCAAGGGTACCAGGGACAGCAACAACAAATGCAGATGCAACAGTCTCAGCAACAGGCTGCCTATGCACAAGCCTATGCCGCTGCAGGCTATCAACAGTAAAGATGGATGATTGTGCGCTCACTGGAGACTCGAGGGTTAAGGACTTTTACGAGATGTTTGAGCTTAGTGTGTGGCTACACAGTGGATGATCACCCAGCCACTTAAACACATTTAGCTTAAGCTTAGTGTGGCTACACAGTGGATGATCACCCAGCCACTTGAACACATTTAGCTTAAGCTCGGCATGAAGCGGAATTCACATAACCATTTTTACTTAACCTATTTAAATTTATTTGGATTGGATCGTAAAAAGAGCCTTACTGCAGTTTCATATTAGTAAAGTAGTTTTGTGTTTTTATTACTATGGATGTAACACGGCAAAGTATTTACCATGCTTGGCTGGTTTTAACGATATGGCTTTGTACATAGGCAAAATATAAACTTTTTAAGCGGCTGTTTGCTATATTTGTAATGACAAAAACTAGTACGTCAGTCAGTACACAAAGCAGTCAGGCATTAAAAAACCAACGTGACAAAACTTAAGTTCTGTTGTTTTAAAGAAGACATTGTCATGACCTTTTCTTTCTTGTTCTGGCTTTTGTTTTGTAAGTGGGTCATGAAACAAGGACAGAAATATATTTTATCTACCTTATAATCAATATCTTGCTTCACAAAACCTGAACTTGTTGTCTATTGGCCTTTAAACGTATTTAATTTAACACGCCATCAGATTTATCTTAGAAACCTTGTTTCGACATGGATTTGACTAATTAAATTCGCAAAACAATAAACCTGTGTTATTTTTTCTTATTCAATTTAAGGTTAATCGTTTTTAACTTTAATGCAGTCGAATAGCGAGGTGGCAACTGATAAATAAATCACGAGAGCCGGTATAAACCATCACTTTTTTCTTTAAAGCAGCCAGTTTTTTCCGTCCTCATACCCCAGGGCGAAGACTAATTGTTCAACCTTGAGTTGATTATACCATGCATTCTAGGTACAAGCTTGAGTTGACAATAACATGCATTCTAGGTACAAGCTTGAGTTGACAATAACATGCATTCTAGGTACAAGCTTGAGTTGACTATAACATGCATTCTAGGTACAAGCTTGAGTTGATTATACCATGCATTCTAGGTACAAGCTTGAGTTGACTATGACATGCACTTTATTTGACGTCTTTAGTAAACAAGTTGTTGCCCATTTTTCTTCAGTCAGTAGCTGTTTAATCTGAGCCGTCGAGTGGTGAAACATAGCCACAGGCTTAGGAAGAGGGGGCAACCGATTCCCTCGCAAAAGACGTTAAATAAAAAGCCACGATAACAGTGGGGGTTTAGAGCAGGTTACCAGAAGGGGAGATGTGGTTGGAAATTGTTGTCTTGGGAAAAGAGTCAGAGTGATTGGTAAATGAAAGTATATTAAATGCGTTCGGTGTGTTGATATAGAATGAAAGAAGAGGAAATAATTTTTAAGCCCTTGGCGGGATTCGAACCCCACATCTTCGGTACTAGTTCGACGTGTTAACCACTACACCACAAGGACTAGCCACGCTGGAAACGCAGTCAGTTAATGTAATGTATGATTTAACTGCAGGGATCCCAGGGCATTATTTTCTCTATGGATAAGTTGAACACCGTAAATTAACTGGCTGCGTTTCCAGTGTAGTTAGTCCTTGTGGTGTAGTGGTTAACACGTCGGACTAGTACCGAAGATGTGGGGTTCGAATCCCGCCAAGGGCTTAAATATTATTTTCTCATCTCTCATTCTGATTGGTAAATGGATAACTGCTAGAGCCGTGAGTCAACCTAAGGCCAGAGCAAGTATCTTGTTTTACAGACATTTAGGCCATCCAATATATAACACTTAATAACCGATAGTGAGGTCTCTACAGGGAAATCTCAGACTGAGGACTAGGGCTTGACGTACGAACCGAGCGTAGCGAGGCTCGTTCAACAAGACCGAGGTCTGAGATTTCCCTGTAAAGACCGAGCAGAAGAGGTTAATAAGCTTATTATATTGCTTTTTCGAGTTAGGATTTCTGTTTTAAAACCAATTTTAAACAACAGCGGAAGTTGTTGTCACGCTCTCTTTGCATAATGTCCGCGGTCCTTACAAGATCATCCGGCCCTATAAGCAGCCAATCAGATTGCAGGAAACTATTTAGTTATATTTAAGCAATAGACCACAAGTTTCTATGGTTTATAGACCGATAAACCACGCGGGATGTTGGTAGAACACGAGAAGAATTTGTAAATCACGAGCCG
>JAOBYJ020285214.1:0-14793 GCA_025403565.2 Palythoa heliodiscus | reverse complement strand
AAAATTTAAGCTCACCATGGCTAGTCACCAGGGCTGAGTTATTCAAAGGCTGGTTAACTTTAACCCTGGGTTAAGCCAAAATTTAAGCTCACCATGGCTAGTCACCAGGGCTGAGTTATTCAAAGGCTGGTTAACTTTAACCCTGGGTTAAGCCCAAATTCAAGCAGCAGTTTCTTCTTTGAGGAAAGATTTGCGGTTCCTATATATAAAATACTATTTCAGTTTTCCAAGGAAAAAAATCATAATCTTAAAATTACAGTTCAAATCATTCTCTGCAAGGTTGGAACCAAGAATAATTAAGGGTTAAAAATTAACCTTGGGTTAGTGCTAATCGGCCTTTGAGCAACCGGGTCCAGAGTTATTATACGTTTAATTTGTATCATTTTCAAGCCCTTTCTCGACTAAAGAGACGTAACGGGGTGCTTAAGGCGATGATAGAAATATATTGTAGATATTTGCTTTTATTTATTTCTTATCTTTTGTTTTGTTTTCGTAGGCCTTCTTCTAGAGCAAGTATTTTTTTGGCGAATACTGGTTTGGAAAAGTTTTGAAAGTATTCTTCATTGGTTTAGAGCACAGGCAGCCCAAGCTAAATTCGTGTTTAGTACTGTAAGAGTTTTGAAGCAATTATAAGACTTTGTATAGGGAAAATGTTTTTTTAAAAAAAATGGAAAATTTCTTCTACAAATAGCAGAAATAAAGATTCTTTACCTCCATTGTGTGTTCATTGTTTGTTGTGAGCGCATTTCTAGCATTTGGAGAAATATCACAAAGGTTTTTGGGTCGGATTTCCTTGCAGTAAGTTACTTCTTTGTTTCTGCTATTTGTAGAAGAATTTTCGATTTTTTTAAAAAACATTTTCCACATACAAAGTCTTATAATTGTTTCAAAATTCTTACAGTACTAAACACGAATTTAGCTTGGGCTGCCTGTGTTTAGCGTTTCTATGGAGATGTCAGTGGAGGTGAAAGAAATAGGAGTCGTGGTTGCATGGCAAAACTTTAAAAATACGCAATTTTTTACTGGTGGATAAATAATGTGATCTTGCATGAAATATTTTCTTTTTCTCTCTCTCTCGCTCTCCGATCATTTTAGTACAAGGTATAATTTGAAATAGTACAACACGTCCGTGCTGTTTTTCATATATTTCAGCTTCCATCGGAAAATGTGGCACAAGACGGTTCCTTCAACTGCAAGGCGATGGAGGAACATTCTTTAGCGCAGGGTATCCTATAGAATACCCCAAGAACACAGACTGCACCTGGGACATAACTGTACCGGAAAGCTCAAGGGTTTTACTCGCATTCTTCAAGTTTGAACTGGGCAGTGATTGTTCTGCAGTCTATGTTAAAGTGCTTGATGGCCGTAACCCCGGAGATCCACAGATAGGAGAAACATTTTGTGGAAGTAAAATACCGCAACGTCTCATCTCTAGAGATAGGTACATGAGAGTTATTTTCCACTCTGATGTTCTTACAACCAAAAAGGGGTTTCTTGCAAAGTTTGAGGCAGTAGCTGAAGGTGAGTGTCCGTTTTGCTATTTTAAATTTCCATTGATTATCAATGGCAGTATAATTTACACAGCGTTCATTCACACTGTTCTTCTATTTCAGTTTTTTGCAGTCCTTTGCTTGTCTGCTTTAAGTGGGTATCATTTAATTTTCAAGCAAGGATTTGCCTGAACTGAAATAGTTTTATTGCAGTCTACCAACATGAAGATGTGTCTTTAAATTTTTTCAACTGCATGCCAAAGGTTAACAAATGCCACTAATATTAACTATAATCAGGAGCAATAAAAGCGACAGCAGCAGGAAAAGAACTAGCAAAAGCAATATCAACGCCAACAGCAAGAGAATCAGCAACAGTAACATCGGCACCACCAACAATAGTGACTACAACAACAATCAGAAGAAACAGCAATACACACAACATTAATAACAAAAACAGCAGCAATAACAACAACAGTGACGAAAACAACAGTGTCAACAGCAACAGTGACAACTATACGAGCACAACCAACACGGCAAAGTCAACTGACTCTCACAGTCAGTGACGTAATTGATCGTGACCAATTTGATCATTTCCAAACCGCGAAAATCATATTATAGCTCTTACAAAATGAAATACAATTTTCCCGGCGACCAGATCTCCTGCTTTGTCAAGATTAGTTGCTGCTTGTCTAGCTTGCTGAAATGATTGTTTTCTGCATTCCACGTATTGTAAAACGGAGCACCGACAAGTAGAGAGAGTAAATGGTTTACAGTCGAAACTCTGATGTAATGTCGGCTGTTTCGATTTTAAATAAATTTTAACTTTACCGTGATCTGTACCTTTAGGAACTCCGTGCCCAGTCCTCAGTGCGCCGGCTAATGGTACTGTGTACCCAAAAAGTTGTAAGGAGACGGGGGCAAACTTTCAGGCAAAGTGCTTTTACAATTGTACTCAGGGATTTTCACTGACAGGGAATTCAACAAAGACCTGTAAAGGCTACGCCACTTGGGATTCTGAAGTGACGCCTTCTTGTACAAAAAGTAAGCCCTTCATTGGTTTTCATATTGAAATGAATAATACAACATTCCATATTATACGGCAAAACAACAGCTGTACAGGATATCACCTTTGATTGACCTCGACAATCCTCTAATTAAATTTATAAAATAAAATAAATTTCATTTAATGAGGGTTATATTATTCATTTGTAATTTCAGTAACACTTTATAATTTTCAAAGCAAAGGCGCGTGAGGCATTCACTAAATATTAAAATATTCTGCCTGATGGCCCACAAAGAATTTGTCTCAAGTTATTTTCGGTCGGTAGAATTTAATAAGAATTTTATGCTAAAATTAGTCTAAAATTAGACGTGACTCCTCTGGCTTGCATATGTAATATAAATTTTAAATATACGAATTTCTAGATAGTAATATTATTCTATATAGTTGTCACTGAAAAGCCCCTTTTGGGGATGTGTCAATAAAGTTTTACCATTACCATTTTTTATTAGTTAATTCTGTCTTCTTTTACTGAAACGATTTATTTGCTTCAGTTCCAGGTTCCGGATCAAGCGTTTTTTCGGGATTTACAACAACTTTAACGTTTCTGATAATGGCTGGAATTGTGATGCATATCTGAGAAACAACCTTCTAATGATAAGGTGATTTCCCTAGCTTCTGATACACGAGTGAACCTAATGAAAATCAAATCGACATATCGTCCACTAAATCAATCCAAGTTTAGAATTAGCAAGACAAATTTTTGTGGACCTGCTTTGCATGTGTATGTACCATGACGACAAGCGATTACGGTATGTATCTAAGGTTAGCCACTGACCCTTTACGCGATGCAGTATTTACCATATGAGTTGGCGTAAAATGCTGAAAGGCTAGGCTCGTCGCACAAACGGTAAATATGCAATAACGTTTCGTTCTACAAGAAGCAATCAGTTTACGCTGAAAGTGCCATCAACTTATTTAGTGATTTCTGTAGACGCATGTATACGGATTAAGGATATAAATAAGTCAAACATCCAATTGCCAGTTTTCACCTAACATCCATGCATGGCGGTGCCACATTGGTGCCCTTGAACAAAATAATTTTGATGATTTCTTTTATTAGGTCACTAACATGGTTGCTTCGTCTTTTGCCCTTGGCGTCACTAAACCAAGAACATTTGTGTTCTACATTGTGATGTCGTTTGACATACCGTACATGCACTTCATTTGATTTGGAGATTGTCTTCAAAATGATCTCATCAAACTCGACATCAAAATCCCAAACAAAGCGTACAATGAAAATTCCATATCACTTTAGACTAGCAACCAGGCCGGGTTTATAAGGTTGCTTTTGCACAAACGTGATAGGAAAGGACTGGGACAGAGCACCCCTGATTATAAACCTCCCTCAAAAAATATGATAAATTGTAGTGGTGCCAAGGATTTATTTATAAAAAATTTGCAGTTTTTAAAGATTTACTTTATCATGCACAGTTCCAATCAGTTTTCATCATTTCAATAAGTCATTCACTGTGGTATATCTTTGGTCTTTGTTATTGATATTGTTGTTATTTATACCAAGCGAGGCGAGTCAGTAACCTACGTTACATTTTCAGTTCCTGTACTGACCCTATCATATTGAAAAAAATGCTGATCTTCAGACTCGTGCCGGTACGAGTCGAGTCAAGGATCGCAGCCTTCTTAGTATAACACAGTCACACACACAAGACCTAACACTTCATAACGAGTTGATAAAGCTAGTCGTTACCTTTGTTATCAAAGTATACAAATAATAAAGGATTAAGTGTCTTTTAGAGGGATTGTGTGTTTCAATGTTTGTCTGTTTTCGCCTGCTTGTTGTTATTGTGTGGCCAAACCATGCCACAAGATCACCTGCATTCAGAACCAAAGAAATGCGTTATTTCAAAAAAGGACATTCCGGCACCTGACTTACACATATGAGTTGTGCCTTGTGGTATTCAACGAGTTAAAGAACAGAGTTCGTGTCCTTAAACCCATGCGATCATACTGTACTGCCGTGGTTAGTACCGGCAAGTGTAACAACTGCAATTGCACCGTGGATACGAGCTGTTAAGTCCGGAGGCGGACCCAAGCCGATAGTTGCGTCTAAAGGAAGAAAAGGAACCACCTATTGGAAGTATATTGAATAAACAGAGGTTGAATACAGCAGGGTGCCACGAGTCAAAGGGAACTACAAGGCGACGGCGTTGCCTCCTCCGGATGCCACTTCATGTGACCGACCCAACCCAATAAGGAGCTCGCCACAGTAGTCAGTGTTGGCCCATGGTAAGCTGGTTTGAGGTGAAACCCGAGTAACAACTTTACAAGCTTACGAATACTTACCTACGAAGCAAAAACAAAGAATTGCTGCTCAAGCTGTTTTTTTTCGTTTGTTTGAAATTTGTTAAGGAAATGATGCCTTTGAGACGAAAATGACTTTTTATACCAGTATTTTTACCCAACAATACGAGAACACAATCAACAGCTCGATGCGTGAAAGCAAACATATTAGAAGATTTATTTTACTTGAGATTAATACTCCGACATAGAGAATAAATTATAGAACAGTAAAGAAGCTTGTAGTTATGTTATTAAAGGGATGTGTAAAGTAACTTACTTTTATTAATTCTTAAAGAATTTTAATTTTGTGTTTTAAAAAATATTTTGCATATATTATAATTTATTTATAATAAATTACATTTTTACTCTCTATAATGATTATACTACATTCTTACAACGAAATAGTTATACATTCTTTACATTATCCAAATGAAACAATTCTTCAATATCAACTTCACATTTAAGTTTTCTAACAACTCAAAAAACTAAAGACAAAAATTTCGTTTTTTAAATAAACCAACTGAGAGCGATTTGGAAATGAGTTATTCAGCCAAATCTGTGTGCAGCTTCAGTGCCGTAATTAGGAAATATGAAAACTAACGAAGTGTTTTTCCTCTTTGGAAGAGCATCGTTCCCACGCAAGCAGCTGAGAATTCAGCTCAAACTTGAAATTTCATTTTGGTCTCCTCCAGTACCTTAGTACCAAGTATGCGAGTATTCTAAAAAACAAAATTTGACCAATGAGGGGGGCAATATTTTCTCCCCAAGACGTCGTAAAACCTAGCTGTTCTAAGACGTCATTTCCTTCGATCACCGCTGTTCCATTGGTTTGGCAGGCTCTATACGCCGATGCCACACTGTTGCAACTGCAAAAGAGAAAAAGTGAAGATGATTCAAAGTTTAAAAATCACCAAGTTTTAAGTTTTTTTCTTTCATGTTTCAGTATAGAGTACATTTTTCCACGTAGTAACCGCCCCCTTTTCATGCATAGTCGTTTTACAATACGTATACTGTATTAAATGAACCTTTAAATACACAAAGGAATATATAAACATGCATGGCACTCCGGATTCCAATACTTTTATCCGTCTGGACCTCGAAATCTTAGGCTTGGAATCTGTAAATACAGCTTCAGAAATCTAGAATTCCATTGATGAAATACACACTTCTGAAAACTGGCATTAGGGGTCAGTCCGCACTGGGGTTCCAAATCCAGTGAAGGGAATCCGGAATTTAAGAAAACCTTGCACTCCACTTTCTACTAGAGTGATTCTCCTATATACCAAGCGTACACTCAAGATCAAGTCTCAATCTGTGGAATACGTTTCGTGTGCACCAAATGAACTAGAAACGTTTTCTATTTTTCGTCTTTTCAGATAATATTTTGTGCTAATTAGACGGATCCAAACGTAATCTTCTCGCTTGATCCAATATTATATTATATTTGTACATCTTGTACTATTTGTCATATTTATTTTCAGCGACATTAAGAGTGACTGGCACAACAACTTCTTCCGCTGAAATCTACAAGTTAAACACAATTTTCTGATACGTTTTTATTCTCCTGATACTACGTGTTTCACTTGTATCTTAAAAAATGCGAGCCTTTAATTTCCGTGAAAGATAATTCATTTTAACTTATTTAAAAATTCACTGACGACAATTACGTCGTTTCTTCTCACATAATCCTAAGTTTGGATTACGCGGGTTATTATTATTATTATTATTATTATTGTTATTATTATTATTATTATTATTGCGAGAGTCCACTTTTTCTATGCCTATATATATATCTCGTTACGGAAAAGTTATACTTACGTAAATGGCGGAGACGTTTTGAACTCGGATACTGCAAAAGCTCTGAAGGTGTAGGTAATGAATCCTAAATATTGGGCCCAGCTCAGCCAGGCTGGGATGTTCTGTTGATAGAAACCTCCCAACAGCATACACGTCAGCGTAAATACTGCTGCAAAAGTTATCGTCTTATTGAAATCCAACGCCAAGGAACCGATAAAAAAACCAAGAGACTGGGGAAGAACCAATTCACAAGTAAGTTCCATTAGTGCAGATTTTATCGTTACCATTACCATAACCATTATCGTTACCACTACCACTATTAAAACACTACCATTATTACTGTTACCACTACCACTATTACCCCTACAACTATTACCACTACCACTATTACCTCTACCACTATGAATGCAATTACTGTTATTAATAACACTGACAACATTACCATTACTACTATCACAACTACTACTATTACCACTACCACCAACTAAAACTACAAACACAACTACCACTATCACTACCTCAACCACAAACAGAACCACTAACATTGCCATTACCGTTACCATTACCATGCATTAACAACATTACCATAACTACTATCACTACTACTACTATTACAACTACCTATCCAACTAACGTACCACTATAACTAAAACGACAACTACTGCTATCACTATCACTGCACCTCTACCACAAACACAACCACTAACATTGTCATTACCGTTACCATTACCATTAACAACATTATCATTACTATTACTATTATTACTACTACAACTATTACAACTGCTACTACCTATACCACTATAACTAAAACCACTACTACTACTATTACTATTATTATATCTACCACAAACACAACTACAATACCATTACCGTAACCATCTTTATAACATGAAAATATATCATGACTGCTAATGTAATAACATTAATATCAATTTTATTATCACCTGATGGTAATAGGACTGAGTGGAGTCCGATTCGGTCTGTTTTCATTACGGGTGATTAACAAAGTTGGATATTTTTTAACCTTTTGCCTTGTTTTTTCGTTTTAAGAACTCATTTATTAATAGAAATTGTAAATACTTTTAAATTTTTGCTTGTCTTTATTTTTGACTTTTATCATAATTATATCCGCTTTGTAAAGTTTTAGCACATGATTCAGCTGTATAGCTGTAAACTTTTGGACTATCAAAACTTAGGCAGAAAACTATCCGCAAAAGCCATAGGACAAAAAAGGAACAGACGACTTTATTTGTCACATTAGGGGCGAAACTTTTCGGATGACCATTAAGTGAGAATGGAATGGAGGTTAAGAACTGTTTGTTGGAGTTATTCTTACTTACATTGTGATAGAATTATGCAACAAATAAATAGCTAGATAAATAATTTCATATATATAGAGAATCAAGCAGAGAAACAAAAAAATTGTTTACCTGTGCTGTGACAGCAGAAACCAACAATGCAAGAAGCGTGGTGAGAAAAGCCGCACTGTTGTTCAGACCTATCGCCCAGTACACGATCAGCAGAAACAATGTAGGCTGGAAAACGACCAATGGCAGCTCGCTCAAAGTTTTTGATAGATAATATGCAGATAAACGATAGTAGCCGGATGCGCGTTCCTTGTTGATTACAAGTCTCTCGGAGGGAACTACAAACAGAAAAGCATAGCTTTTTCATTTGCCTTAATTTGATGAAGAACAGCATTCAAAATGACGGCTATCACATTAGAGTAGGGTGATAAAGGCCTCAAAAACGATTCTGATACAGTGAATGAGTCATAAGAAATATGATAATACAGTAATGATAGCACTAACTCTATGACTATGATGGTGGTCACAGCCATGGTGGCAGCAATATATGGTAATAGCAGTGATGATGATGATGATAACGATGAAGATGATGGTCATGATTATGATGATGATGACGACGACGATGATGATAACAATAGTGATGATGACGACGACGACGGCGATGATGATGATGATGTTGATGACGACGAGGATGATGAATTGCAAAAGTAATAGCCACAAAGGTATGTAGGAATGTCAGTAAGTTGCACCAGGAAAACCAAAAATTCCTTAAACGTTTGTATTTTAATTTTAAAAGAATATGTATATTTGTTTACTTACAGGCGAGCAGTGAGGTGAACAGTGGAGTAAAGCTCCAGTATGTAACCATAAAGAATAACTAAGAAAATGTAAAAAACACACATTTTAGTATCACAAAATGACAAGAAAAGGACTACCTTGATACATGAAATTTTGGTGACACGTTAATTTAGCGATTTTGAAAAATCCGTATTTAGCGATTTTTCGTACATTTTGGAACATAAGTCACCAATTTTCGCAACTTTTTTACAAGCTGAAACGTTTTGGTGAATTAAGGTAAAGTATAAGGTATTCAAAACTTTTGCGACGACAATAGAACATTAAAATTATTAATCGTTTATCTCATGGTGTATTTATGTGGTCACTTGGCGATTCATATCGGAGCGGTCGTGCGGGTTATTGTGTCAAGATTTTCATTTAGTCTAGGATTTCACAGCTCTTTATAAACGTGGAAACCGAGTAGTCCACATGGGAATGCGAAATTTAAAACGAGCGAAGAATCAATTTCAGTTGTAAAGCAGAAATGGTTGAAATGTACTACACGTAGACATCCGATATACGCTCTCAATCGACCGTAAAATAGCGTGATCGTGTGAAACGTACCAGATAACGGAATTTCATATTGTACCCACTTTAATTTAGCAATGATTTAAATCTAGCGACCTTTGAATCAGTTTCAGCGATATCACCCATTAAGTCTGGCACCTTACCGGTTCGAAGGCAAAAAAAGACAAACACATAATCAAGCACCATAGAATTTGCAAGAGTTTTAATTTGGGCCATTGTGGTATTCGTAATCCACACCATCTCTGTCTTCTGTTCCACAATAACTGTCTATCTTCTGTACTTCACATCTTCTTGTTGACTTCTTGTAAGCTTTCGGTAATCCTGCCCTCTTCAGAAGGAAACACAGTTGACGCACTCGTGAATCTCTATCAGTATTATCTGCTCCCAGTTGTGGGAGTTAGTTTATTATTTGCACCTTCCATCTCTGCGACCCAGGATTGAACCCCGACCTGTACATGTGGGCTGGGACTTCGATCTCAATTTGAATCTGAAGGTTTTTCTCCACATACTCTCCCTCTGTAAAATCGACACTAGTTAACTACAACAGGCTGTAAATCAGCTGCCATAGGCAACTTTACAGGCTTTCGGTCCGACCTTGTTGAGCCGCGCCTTCACATTTCAGTCTCAGACTAAAAGTAGGGCGATTAATATACAGTGCTAATTTATTACAGTATTTATAGAAAATTCAAAGAAACTCACCAAGATTTCCATTAAGGTTGCAAATAACAATTTCATTTCGTTAGCTGGAACAGTGGCGAGCAAAGCCTGGTGAATAACAAAGCTGCGTCACTCAAAAAATTCAATACAGCAATATAGCTGAACAATACCCTAATTCTATCCCACTCTTTTTTCTCAGAAAAAACTCGTTAGGGACTCAGAAATTTATTTTCTGAGAAGAAAAAGCTCTATATAAAGTTAACTTTTCGACACCAATTCCAAGGTGCAAATTCCCACAGCGTTAACTTATTAAAACGTGCAAATACATTGAGACATTCGTTCTCCATGTGAGTTCCTATAGCTCAGTGGGCAGATTGTCTTACCAGTAAACAGATTCCCGCTAAGGACTCGGAAGTGTATCTATCTGTCTGATGATTTATAAAATACACTTGACCCGCAAACGAGAGATGCGCAAACCTTGTACAAAGCGGTTATCAAAACGTACACAAAACAAACATAAAGCAGAACATAGATAAAAGGACAAAAGCCGAAACGTTATGACAGTCTCATGAAATGTCCAGCAATATTACTAACGCAGATAAAGACGAAGTGGAGTCCTCTCAACAGATTTTGAAACGTTTGAAACGATCGGGATGATCAGCAGCTGTCAAAAGATCGGTCTTCTTGAAGAGTAGCAGCTGGTGTCAATCAGTCAGTCTATTCAGTACAACCTTTAGGTACAAAACTAAGACTAAGAAAACTGATGTCATACTACTGTTCCACAATTTTCTTGATCTTCCCGGTCGTTCGGCCGTAGCAGTCGTCCCGGTGGCTTCTGGTCGTCCCAGCTTGTTCCAGTTTTCAGAAGTATTCATATATAATCGTCCTGGCCGTTAATTGGCCATCAAGTTTGGAAATTTTACAGAAAGGAAGATTTCAATGGATTGGTTATTTAAGTTCATGTGCTGGTTTTTAGCTTGTCAAGGAAACGGTAACAAACTTACTTCCTTTGTCGCAGCGAAGATATGACAAGTTTTGTTTAAGCATCATTCAGCTGCTGCATTTTGGCGCGAACTTTTCCCGCCGGTAGACGGAAAGCGGCGAGTGATTGGTCGGATGTATGGTTACGTAGTAATATGTTTTACCTTTCATAACTAGTGCCAATGATGCAATATTTTGTTTTTCCAAGGAAGCAATGTAACGGAAAGATAGCAAGGTGGAATAATAATGCACTAATAAACAACAAAAAAATAATAAAAGCAAAAGAAAAGTTGTAGCTAAAACAGAGAAATGAAAGCACGTCTAAACAGTTCTTACTTTAATCTGCTGCAACACCTTTCGCGAGAAGTTCTCATTGCACCAGCAGCAGTGGATAAACATGGCTGTGATCTCCTGGGAAGTACCAATCACTTCACAGATGGCCAGGGTAGCCTGTGGTAATGGATAGAAAACAAAGTTAATCGCAGGGTAGCCTGTGGTAATGGATAGACGACAAAGTTAATCGCATCCCTAATCAAGATTTATTGGACACACTCTTCTTTCTAATTTAGCTACAAAAACAAAGTTCCTGAATAATAAAAGATTCTGCAAAACAAACTTTCTCTGAAAATATGAGGTTGATAGTTATGCTGAGTATTCTTTCCGTGATGTGGTTTTAAAAATTGGAAACTTCACAAAGAATGAATAGCTAATTATCGTTGTTGCCAGTTGTTTTGCGGGTTTTTGAACAGCGACTTTTTCTTTGAAACTACACACGTAGAACCGAACGATCGGTCGTTCATTTCACTTGACAAGATTTTTAAGTTTTAAGGTCAGTTGTTGTTTATCTTTGTTCTCTCTCCGGCTAAAGTTGTGATGTGATGTGATGCTTGTGATGTATATACAAGTTCACCCTTTGGGGCTTTTCAGAACCTGTTTACAAGTATATAAAAGGTCAGACGATGAGGGTCTTAGAAAGTCCACTTAAGCGGCTCACATAATAAGGCGCAACTGGCAGCCAATAAGAAATACCCTCAGTAGAAGAAACAAAAACAGGACACAACACCGGGATCACTACCCTACTCTTTGCGACATGTGTGTGGGTTCTTTTAAGTCCCTCGATAGTAGGATCGAGAGACTGGACCTAAGGTTTAACGTCCTATCCGAAGGTCTAACCATTTGCAGATGTTAGAGCAAAGGCAGCACCTTCTCAATTATTTTAAGGCCCTGAGTGAAGGTCCGGCCGGGAATCAAACTCGAGCCTCCCACACGGCAGACTGGTGCCTTACCAACTGGGCTAACCAGGAGGTGGTTTGTATTGTTAGTTGTCTGGTAATGAAGCACAATGTAAACAATGAAGTGAGGAAATATTCGCCCATATACATACATTCATAGAGGATATTTCATGCCTGCATGTGGATACGAATTTTATCTTCAAGTGTTCAAGTCGAGTGAGCGCAGCGAAAGAGTGAGATATCTACTTGAACATGAGAAGATTAAGATTCGTATCCAAAATCTGAAATGAAATATTCTATTTATTATATAGACACCGATAAAGTATTAATGTTTATATAATAATTATGAAGTAGCACGATCAAAAAATATAACTTTTGTTCTGTTTCTCAGTTATTCAATAAAATCACTGTCATTTTCAACTTGAAAAATTCCAAAAAAAACACTTGCAAAATCAAGCACTTTCAAGCTTCAATTCTCAAATTCAAGTACACTCAAGGCTTTGAAATTTTCTATTGAAATTGATGAACTTTCAAGAACCTTAAGGCTTCTAAAAACCCTGTCAATTATAAATGGCAGCTGAAAAGCCTTCTGGGAAATCTGACATAAATAGTATCAACACTACAATGAGAAACTATAACTCTGGCAATGAGACAACAAAAGAAGTGAGCCAGCGATGCTTCACCTCTCTAATAAAGCGGTCACAGTGTCTTCCAAATATCGCATCCTCCATTTCAACAGGCATGGGGATTAGCTTCTCAAACCGCAAGGAGTCCAACATCACAGGTCGGGCCAGAGAACTCTCTAGAGAATTAACAAATATTCATCACATTATAATCAGGGTATTACTTTGTATTTTCGTCGCAGTTAGAAATAAATAATAAAATAAAATAATAAATAACAAATGGAATTTGCAGTGGCATTTCCACGAGGTGGCTTTTCATCCACTGTTTCCAGATCGAATTAGAATTTAGAACTGTCGATTTTTGTGAAGGGAGGAGAACCGGAGAACCCGGAGAAAAACCCTCGGAACAGGGACGAGAACCAATAAAAAATTCAATCCACATATGACGCCCGGTCCGGGATTCGAACCCGGGCCACATTGGTGGGAGGCGAGCGCTCTCACCACTGCGGCATCCCTGCTCCCCAGACAATTGGCCTTTTGCAGCAAAAGATAACATGGTACAAATAATGCTATTCTGGTGGGGAAAGGATTGAGACAGACTCCATTTGGAAATGTAACACAAAGAAAAAGCATGCTTTTCTAGTTAATTGTGCCTTGCTTTGGAGTCTGTCACATTTTGTTGCTCTCCAGAATAACATTATTTCTACCATGTGATCAGGGAGTCAGGTTCGCACGGTCATCATTCGCGCCTCGCGCCTCAATCTGATTCCGGGGTTTTTCTCCTGGTACTCCGGTTTTCCTCCCTCCTCAAAATCGACTCCCAGCTAATTATAATTGGCTGTAGTTAGCATAGAATAGCGAAACCGCTGGATGCTAATAAATTATCATTACTATTATTACTTGCTGCAAAGGGCCTATTAATCGCTATATGTTGCTAAATTTCTCAATTTTGTAAGTTACCGAGAGTCCCCGCTAAATATTGATCATTTAGTGCTCCTATCACCATCAAACTGTGACAACGATAAATATATATTGGCTCGGAGTCGCTAGAGTGCACAAAATTACCTATTTTAATTACTTACAAGGGTTAAACAAAATTTTTCTTTAAGAACAAGAGAGTTTTACAGACGAGGGCCACTTTAAAATATAAGAATGTTAAAGAAAAGTAGATCTCTGCGAGTATAAGAGGTGCCGTTAAATGTTTCTGTACTGATGTGACACTGACTGCAAGTCTGTTGCTCCGCTCTGTCAAACAGACCATTTTAAAAAGAGTTTTTTAATGAATAAACTTTATAATTCTTAGATTATTACATCGTTGCAAATTCTTAATCTTTTACAACTGTAAATTTTTAATATCTAATTTTTAATTTTTATAACTATTATTATATATTGTAATGTCTAAAATATTTCAGCTTTATTTGGCTGCAAGTTTTATGACAATCAAGTGCACCTATACAGCCTCGCAAAAGATGTAAAAGGATATATCTTTATTAGCATGCGGCATTTATGTCACAGAGTTAGGGAAGCGGTCAAAAATTTGGCCCTTCCTAGGGACCCAACTTTTATGGGGGAAGGGGAGAGGGATGTTTACCACCACCACCACCCTAGCTAGGACTTTTTTTTCGGGAGGGGGGACCACTATAACCGCCACCACCACCACCACCTTTCAAAGATAAGGGGAGGGGGATCGCGGAGGGGGTGGCAGTCTATACAACGCACAACCTCAATTTCCAAAGTTGGGTACCTAGGCAGGTCCAGGGTTTTGACCTCCTCCCTTACAGTACTTAGAACAACACGTGGTTACCACGTACCTACAGTTAACTGTGCAGAGACGTTACAACAAAGGCGGGTCCAGGGTTTTCACCTCCTCCCTTAGAACAACACGTGGTTACCACGTACCTACAGTTAACTGTGCAGAGACGTTACAACAAAGGCGGGTCCAGGGTTTTGACCTCCTCCCTTAGAATAACACGTGGT
>JAOBYJ020284219.1:0-13227 GCA_025403565.2 Palythoa heliodiscus | reverse complement strand
ATCATCCATCAACACCATTATCATCAATACTACCACCATCATCCATCAACACCACTATCATCAATACTACCACCATCATCCATCAACACCATTATCAATACTACCACCATCATCCATTAACACCATTATCATCAATACTACCACCACCACCATTAACACAATTATCATAATCACCACCTCCATCATCCCCATTATCATAATTACCACCACCAGCAACTGCATCATCATTATAATTACCACTACCACTACCATCCACCAAAACCATCAGGCAGCCCATAATTTCTTAATCAAAGTAAGGAAGTTTTATCTCAGCCGTCTCCAAATTAAGCACAGAATATGTTGCTGTGTTGTTATCACTAAAGCCCGACTGATCACCGCTGTTTGCCTTCAAAGCCAAATTCACAAGCTTACCATTGTCATAGAAGGTCATGATCGACAACATTTACTCCACTCTTTTTCAAATTCAGTGTATCAATTAGTCTCTTATTACTGTGCGTATTCATTTTAACATCCTTATTACCATTACCGTATTACCACATTACTAAGCCCCCAGCGTATCACGAGCCGCCGCCGCCAAGCGCAATATTTTGCTTTGTAAAAGTCGTATAACTTTGTTTGCAAAAAAATACTCTTGTTTTTCCTTAACCGGTCATAAAGATACATACATAGAGTAATATTTACAAATATATGTAAATATACATTGAATTGATTTGAAATTGACATTTGATTACAAGAGGACGTCGTCTTCCCAATTTAAAATTTTTCCCCTGTAGACTGGGATTTGAAAGTCATTTCACTTCTCGAGATAATGGACAGAAATAGTTTGGAATTTCAAAAGATCTGTAAAATTTGGGAAACCTCCCTTCAAATAAGTTCCCAGTCCAAGAGCAACGAAAATGAATAAGACATGCGGTAGTCACAATCATCAACAAAATACTTAGCATGACTGCTACAAAAATGAAGATCTCCCAACACGATTGACAGGGGAGCTTCATCAACAAATAAAATTGAGGTCGAGAGTTATGTCAAATCCCCGGGACCGTTTCTCAGGACACGTGAGTAGGACATTCACCAACCTAGCTTATCAAACACAAGTGAGAAATTAAATTGCCTGACAATATCGATTCATTTTTGGACAATAGAACATAACTTCATTCCTAGAACTTACCAACAAAATCAAAATGGAAAGGTATACACAAGAGTAAAGCAAATTGCTACGTTCAATGAACTAAGAAACTAAAAGAGATATGAATAGAACACGATGTCAATGTTTTCTGTTGAACCAACAACAAGTTAGCTTGACGTGTTTAGTCAGCGCTCCATTGGACGTAACTGAGAAATATTAGTTGCAAGATATGTAAATAATTTGAAAAGGTGAAATTGTTGAAAATCATATCTGGGCGAAGAGGAACAACTTTTACATTCCCAGTTTTTTTCTAATAAATCACAGCCTGTTTACCCACAGGGACTCCCCAACCTTGATTGCTGCTTATAATAACTGCTTCCCCCTCCCAAAAAGTTATATTTAGAAGTTATGACAACATGAGATTTTTCAGTCTTTTTCTGTTTCATATCTAGCATGACAGCTAGGTTACTTTGTTACACCACAATCACTCATGAACTTGTGGGTATCGTTTTGATCCTCTGAACACACCGAGTGCTGCTTGAATCATCTTTTTCTGGTTGAGAATCATCTGGGAGGGAGGTAAAACATTTAGGCGGCCCCTGCGGACGTGCTAAGATATGCATTATGGTCACGTGTTTCCTTCACTTTCTTCTGCAGCTCTATTTGTCACTGCTTTGTCATAGTCCGAAATTAATTTCTTAATGTAGTCCAGTTTAGGATGTAGTTCTTGGTAACGACGTTTTATTGCTTGCCACTCCTCGTTCTGTGAAGGGGAAAAGAACTCGATAAAGCCGAAAGTACGAGTACTGTATTGTCTTTACAGTTATTGCACACAAAATTACATTTAAGCGTAGAAATACGAGATCACTAAAGGTCCTTCTCCGCAAGCATCTCTAACTTATATTCTTTAAGGCCCCGAGCAAGTCCCCAGCAAAGCAAGGTACCAGTCGGGGTCTGTGGCAAGACAAGAAAAAGAGGTTCTCGCTCTCGCGTTCCAGCTCCCCACGTGTCATATAGTTTTGCCACTTGTTCCCAAGTTCCGCCGCATCTTTTATTTCCGTTTATTTTTGTTGCCTGCGGAGAAGGCTGTAAATGCTCACACAATAAGGTTTCAGTTTATGCACAGCTTCTTTAATTTTTGTATTCGAAACATAATTGGTTACGGGGGATTCGAGTTGTATCAAAGGCGTACAGTGCTCACTGTTTTCAGTTTTGTTAAACCCTAGACATCTCTAATAAGAAAATACACCACGATGGCAAAATAAGCAATACTTTACCCTCGCAATGGAGAAAAACACGGCTACCCACCTCCGCAATCTCTTTGTAAAGCCTCTCGACTTGTTTGCCAATTTCCTGTTTGGATAATTTTGTAATATTTTAAAAAGGTATACACAAAATATTTCAAATATTTCATTTTCTATCTTCATTATCATAATCATAACTATCCTCCTCCTCCTCCTCATCATCCTCATCCTCCTCATCATTCTCATCATCCTTATCATCCTCCTCATTATCCTCCTCATCCTCATTATTATCCTCATCATTATCCTCATCCTCATCATTGTCCTCATCCTCATCCTCATCATTATCCTCATCATCATCATCACCCTCATCATCAATCATCAATCATTATCCTTATCATCATCATCCTCATCCTCATCATTATCCTCATCATTATCCTCATCCTCATCATTATCCTCATCCTCATCATTATCCTCATCCTCATCATCAATCATCAATCATTATCCTTATCATCATCCTCATCCTCATCATTATCCTCATCATTATCCTCATCATCATCATCATCATCATCATCACCCTCATCATCACCCTCATCATCAATCATCAATCATTATCCTTATCATCATTCTCATCCTCATCATTATCCTCATCATTATTCCCATCATTATCCTCATCATTATTCCCATCATTATCCTCATCATTATCCTCATCCTTATCCTCATCATTATCCTCATCCTCATCATCATCATCACCCTCATCATCAATCATTATCCTTATCATCATCATCCTCATCATTATCCTCATCATTATCGTTTTATAGTTTTAGTTTATTAGAAAAATATCAATGGCAAACCTTAATGGGTTTGAAAAATAGATATTTACAATGATTACATCATTATTCCCATTATTATCCTCATCCTCATCCTCATCATTATCTTCATCCTCATCATCATCATCATCATCATCATCATCACCCTCATCATCAATCATTTAAAAATTTTAGGCTGACACTTTAAAGACTGCATACCACAAATAATTCAAACTTATTAATTTACAAACCTTGGCTTCTTTACTTTCCGGAGGATATTTCCTGTAATTATTTTCTAATTCAGTAAATTTTTTAGTCTGAACGTCAACACTGTCCCTCAGTTCACGATACTCGTCGAATTCCGCCAGAAAATCTCTCTTGTAAGAACAGCGCTGTTCATAACTAGTAATTTGCTTGTATTTTCTGCAGAAACAATATTTATCAGTAAGAAAAGATTTCATTGTCATCTCCATCAATATCATCATCCCCTGCGTCATCATCAACGTAGCATCATAATGTTAAATTAAGAATTGAGAAAGAACCGAGAAAAGATACAATATCGAAAATACAGAACTGAATTATGGTAAGAAATCTTAATAGTAACTGAAAAAGGAAAACAAGAAAGAAAAATGGATCAAACATAATATATATGCAACACGTGATAGTAGCAAAAGATTTACTGAACAAGAATATCAGACAGATTGCTTCCCACTTACTCGATGCAAGTAATATAGTTCAATAGAATGTGCCTCGGCGAGTACATCTCAAATATCTACATCTTTTGGCAGCCTCGCAGTAAAAAATATCTGTCTCTCGTAAGTCAAAAGAGTTACCAAGACATTCAATAATATTTTTTTCTAGATTTAACCGTCAGTTCCAGTCTGTGATCCTCAAACTACATCCTAAGAGCAGTCAGTATTTAATTTTAGCGACTTCATACCCTTTTGTTACTGAATAAAACGTAGATCAGGTTTAGACTTACTTCTTATAATCTGGAATATCTTCATCTGTTGGAGTGTGATGCGATGGCTTCTTTGAGTCATCTATTTTCTTACAAAGGGTCTTTTTAGAGGGATCCTTTCCTGACACGTTTGTCGGGTCCTTGGAGTCATTTAACAATGATGAAGTCTTTTTCGAGTTATTAAGTAGAGAAGAGTCCTTCAAGTTCGTTAATGATACACCCTTCTTGGCTTCTAAATATTTTGTTTTACGATTATTCTTGGAATGTCCATTATTTACTTTTACCTGCGGTTTCGAGTCTTTAGAAATAGAACTAGAAGAAATTTTATTCAGAGTGGCAGTCTTTGAGGGTGAGCTTGTAGTATTATTGTTGTTTGTATTCGAGGGAGCAACGCGCAATTTCTTTGTTAACGGTAAACTATCGTTGGCATTACGCCTCTTCCGATCCTGTAAAAATAACATGAAATAAATGTTACGCGGGTTACGCTTGTTGAAAAATCTTTAAAATTTTTGACCAGATAAAGACCTCAATACTGAAGTAAACAATAGATTACCGTTGGTTAAAACGCTTGAATATATTGTAAAAAAGCTGACACAAGATTGAATCATAGTTTGTAAAACCGACTGGTAATGAATCTGGATTACTTTTTGTCATAGATTTTTGTTTTCTCTGTTCACGTGGATTGAAAGTTAATAGAGTTAAACATTACTTTTTTTGATATAGATTTTTGTTCTCTCTTTTTATGTTTTCATGCGGATTGAAAGTTAGCAGAGTGAAACTACAAGGAAGATTATAATGCCGCGTTGTTTTATGTTTGACTCACGGTCACGGATACCATCTTTTGTTTTAGGTGTGTACCATCATCTCTACGACTTTGTAAACTGCGCACGAATATGTAACGGGAAAAAAGAGAACACCCACAAATAACACAGAAAGTCATCGAGTTTCCAAGTCAGTTTGGTGGGTTTTATGGTGCACAGATTACAGAAGGCTTAACAAATCATAAACATCCACCAAAACTGAAATAAAGCAGCATTTTCATCTTCTTTGCCAAGATTCATACCAATTCACTCCATTACGACTGAATAAATAATATTAGTAAAATCCAACTTGTTTAAGCTATTATCAATGCTGCGATCTGTTTGGCTGAGCTATAAGGCTATAAGTTATAATAAAATAATAATAATAATAATAATAATAATAATAATAATAATAATAATAATAATAAGTTCAGCAATGTAACATCATTATTGATGCATTGGGAGGAATTACAACAAAGGAATTACAACAAACTATGAAGAAACTTGTTGGTGCCCGATCAAAGTGTGTTTTGAAGAAGATGCAGAAGCCACTGTATCATACTAGGGTGTGTACAGCCAAGCGTGGTATTACATAATTTTCGCTTTCTTGTCAAGATTTCTTTTCAACTTATTATAGCAACTTATTAAGTAACATTATTACTGTCTTACTTATTTTTTTATAAATAATTTCGCTCTTCGGCTGCAAGGATAACACAGACAAAAGATTATAAAGAATTCGGTATTCAGTAATCAGTACATTCACATTTTTCGATTTGGGTCTAGACCGCGACCAGTAGCAGTGCTGAGTTCTAAACGAACGCATTTCACTGATCTATGATTATTTCTAGTAATAAGCTTTATTTATTTATTCGGCAGGGACACTTAATTAGCGTAAGCTGTTCCCCCTAGTGGCCCTGCCATAAATACAATTTACAATTGTTAATTCCGCAGACTTTCAAAGTCAAAACAATGCCGGCCGATTCGTATGTTCACGGCAAAATGAATAAAAGTTATTTTTAACTTGATCAACTAGTTGGATTTTACTAAAATAATCATTCCTCTCGCCCTCATGGTCTCCGAGTCAATAGTGCATTCTGCCTTTGGTCTCATGGAGTATTGACTCATAGCCCATTCGAGCTCGAGGAATAATTGTTAATTATTTCCCACTACAGTAAATACTGCATACGTTTCAAGGAAATAGCAGAAGTTATAAAAGCAGTGAGATATCTCAACTAAAGGCTAACCACAGACAACTATAAATGCCAGAGTGATTGTTTCAGTGCTGTCATATCTCTCGTTATCAAGGTGACTAATAAAATCCATACTGAGCCGTCCTTTGGTGAAGTGATTGCTTCTGACGTTTTCAGTTGTACACTTGTTCCTTCATCTTGCATGTTCCTGTGGAAATACAGTGAGTTCTAACAATTAACACTCTGACTTATACAAATATCATTAGTCTAGTTGCAGCCTGGAGTGCAGTAAATAGGTTTAGGGAGCTAGATTTACAAGAAGATCTCAGGGATTCAAAATCCTGCTCGTCGTCAAACCCCAACGTTTTGTAAAATGCAACTTTGTTTCATTTCAGTTTTCTCAACTGCGAGTGTGTTGCACTTGTTCTTGTACACGGTCCTAAAATGGTTTTAGCTTTGAAAGTAGCCTTCAAGTTAAGGCAGTCCATTGACAGCAATCGCGAAAGAAAAAAAAATTTTCATTACTTAAGTAGAATTCGCGTCGGTGATCTCTGCGATAACGATGCAGCGCTAAGCTATAGACCTCTTTCGATTGCGTCGGCAATATTTTTCCAATACAGTCCTCTTGGGAAAGAAGATGCGGTAATGAAGAAGACACGAAAGATTGTCCACCTTAAACAAAGCATTTTATTTCCGAAGAGGACTGTATTGGGAACACATTGAGGCTGTCGAAAAAGGGCTATTAACCCACACATGCGGCGAGAAAGTTTTGCCGAAGAATAAAATGTAAGCTGTTCTTGTTTATAAATACTAACATTTTTAAAACTGGATATCATTGGCGCATTAAAACCAAGAGATACACACAAGTTACGTAAAAGCAAGCCATAAGTTCCGAGCCACTTCTTCTACAGAGCTATCAAAGAAAACTAGATGCAATCGTACAACGAAGCTTTGGACCCACCTTTGGACTTGTTGCTTGTCAGTTTCACTGTAATCTTGCCACGAGTCCACCTGTTATAAAAGTAAAGCTCAAAATTTATTGAGATGCAGTAATAAGGATATGCAAAACTTCGACCTTGCTTGCTTAAATTTCACAGTAGAATTTAATAATCCTGCGAATGACACCAACGTTTTTGGGCTTATTTACATAATTGACAACATCATTATTATCACTATCATCGTCATCGTCACTGTCATCACTATTATCAACTGCATCAACACCGTCACCATCATCATGGTCACCATCATTTTCACCATCACTATCATCATCATCATCATCACCACAACCACCACCATAAATTCATCACAACCACCATCATCGCAATAATGATCATGTTGAAAGGTTTTGAGCATTCTAGTTCAAATTGATGTCACTGCTGTTTCATAAAATGATCCATATGGCAGACTTGTGATACACTGTATTACCAGGGGGATTTTTTTTAATAATACTCTATCCTTCAACAAAGGCTTGTTATTTCAAATAAAACAATTTAAGATTAAGTATACCAACAGTACTACACCCTTTGCTTCATGTATTTGATACAGTACACTGTCAAGCTTAACTAGTACCTGGACTTCTGAATATAGATGCTTTAAAAGCTTGTATTTATTGTCATTTGTAACAGCCACCTGCAACAAAGATGCAAGTTATTTACGCCGATACAGAAACTCTTACAGTTTGGGAAAGTATATTGGGGAGGTACTCTAATTTCATATGGAATGCAAAAAAAGGCTTGTTGTTGTGTCTGTTGTTGTTTTTGTACTGCACCCAACAAAAAGACACTGATGATTCCTGCAATTTGATTGGTTCCCAACAACAGCACTCTCTCGAGTCCAATCGCACCCTTTTGTGTCTGTAATTGCACTCTTTTGATCTACTAATCACAGTACACAAAAGGCAACAGCAGCCAGTTGGAACCCAGCAAAATATCAGCATAGTGATGTTTCTATAAAAAATTTTGGCAAACCTGTTAATTCAAAAAACGAAAAAAAAGGAATTATGTTTGGTTCATAAAAAGTGATTTAATGGATATAATTAATTGGTACTTGAACTTTGTGTCGTACAATTTTGGTCTGACTTCAAGTCGAACATCAATCAATCAATCAATCAATCAATCAATCAATCAATCATTTAGTTTTAAAAACACGATTTGCCCATACAGGAGCCAGGAAGCTCGTTCAAAATACGAACGTGTGTTATAACTAAATATATACAGTTCAATTTTAAAATCAAGTGTACGATAGACCTTTTCTAAGATAGTCAAACCAAGTGCATTCTGGTCTAGTTTCAGTTCAAACATCACCATATTTGGCAACATAAACAATAAATGTTTGTACTGGTGCCAGACCAGAATGTAAATTGTTCGCTATATCAGAAAAGGTATATTGTGACCGAATTGTACTCCTTTTAGTTATCAATTCATTGGCAGTTTATCAGTGTTTCAATTTACCCAAAGCACTGAATACAAAATAATATGTAGATAAAGAGCTAAAATGCTAATCCTTTTATGAGCTTAAGTGGACCATTGGGGGCAGCAAAATGTATCTCTGATTTACTTGTTGACCCAACCTAAAAGGTACACTAATCTGTTACACATTAGCCCCCAGCAGAAGCTGGTACTTAATTTACCAACCTCTGAGGATACAAAATCGAGTCAGCTTTGGCGGAAAGAAGGTTGCACTTATGTTCAATGACTTTGGAACAGCCAGAGTGTGAACCTGTGGCCTTGTAGCTGGAAGGCCAAGACCTTACTCAGTACATCAACCACACCGCCATCACATTGAGAAACAAGCAATTGATAAAGATGTTGTGGAAAACAAATTTAAGTTGTGTCCTCAAAAACTGCATGAATAAAAAGTATGTACACCATGGGACTCATAATTTTATTTGAGTGAATTTTCCAAAAAGCTATTTGAACTGTTTTCGGCTTAAAAAAATTAACAAGTGAAATATTGTTCTGCAATACCTTTAACTGTTGCAGCTTTCAAAACTGGTTAAAAGTCTCTGGTTGGATTTCAAAAGTTTTGGGAATGGGTGACATGCAAGGATCGATTGTTCAAAATGGCAACTCCAACATTTTACAATGATCATAAATGAACGTCTAAGCTCACACGGATACAACTTCAAACATTAATTTGTGCTCAATGGGTCGTTGATATGTGAGCTTATCGAAAAGTGTATTCCTGAATTAAACATAATTACAAATTTGATGTAGTTTTTATTTTGCCTCCAATGGCATTCGGCAGAAATACAGTATGAGGCAAAGCTGTACACAGTTTTTCATGTGAACCAAAAATTCACTGCTCACAAAGTTATGGTTGCAAAACCATGATCAGCTAAATTTAGTTTCTCTTAAACGTACTTAGATGGTGAATATGATGGTGCAGTGGTTCTAAAGCACTCAGGACTGTCTAAAAAACAGGATATGGGTTCAATTCTCGCTCAGAGCATATACCAATTTTTCTAACAAGTGTATCTATTCTTTGTTAATTCGAATGTCACGCCATCTAAATTCTAACCCTGACCACCCTTTTATTTGGAAAATTCTTGACACTTGCAAACCTTGGAGAATTAGAAGAACAAAAGAAGCACTCCTCATTGGCCGTTACCAACCATCTCTAAACAAACAAGTTTCCGCTTTTCATTTGTCTCTTTACCCCAAAGAAATTACTTAATTTTCTTCAAATTTGTAATTATAATTCTCACGCCTTCAACTATTTAAAGTCCTCTGCCTACGCTTAGAATCTTTATAGCCTGATGATGATCATATTGATCGAAAACGTTTGCTAAATTTTAACTTAACTTTTTAACATTGTATTTACCTTATTTTATCCATTTTACAAATATTGGCAAAGATGACTCGAATGCATTTATTAAAGTTAACTGTTTATGTTTATTTTAATATTACTACTGTACAATCTATAGATTGAATTCTGGTCTGTCTAGATAGTTAACCTCACAAAAAATCGTCTCACCTGCTGTAGAATGTTTGTTAAATTGCTGTCTTTTAGACAAACACCATCTGAAAGCAAGGAGCATAACGTATTAATTCAAACAATTAATACTAGTACCTATTACTATGTCTAAAAGTATCAATCGTGTAAACCATTTTATTACACGTTTATGATAAGATTATTTTAATCAAAAACTTAAAAGATAAAATTCATATTTTCAAGTGCCCATGTGACGGTGGTGTGGTTGGAGCAGTGGTGAGATCTCTGCCTTCCAACCACAACTTGGTTCCAAGTTCAAATCCCAGCCCTGCGGAGTGCTGAACATTGTGTGACCTTCTTTTCCGCCAAAGTTTACTTAGCTTTCCATCCTTACGGGGTCGGTAAAATGAGTACCAACTTCTGCTGGGGGATAACCTGTGACGGCTTAGTGTTCCATCCAGGGGGAGTCAATGACTCTCATCTGCTTAACACTATGTACTGTACAGAAACCGGAGATAAACGCCGGATCCAAACGGCCACTTTGGCTTGTAAAAGGATTCAGCTGTTTAGCTTATGATAGACAGCCATATTAGTGATAATGCCATGAACAAATACCAAATTGAACAACTGGGTTCTGGTTAACTAGATTTCAAGCATACTGACAGAAGGGGTAACAGGTGGTTCTCTGAATTTTTGAAGCGCTCACAAAATCTGGCCTTTGCACCAAATGCTTGCCTAAAATTTTAGCTATGCTTGCAGTCTTTGAATGTTTGTTTTTCAAAATTAGCAAATGCTCAAACAGTCACTGAGCTTTTTCCTTTAATCTTTGATGATGCCACAGTAATTATGCTCACCTGTAAGTTCTGTAATTTTCTTGTTCTGTGAGGAAGAAGTACTCTTAGATTGGGGCAGATCATTTATTGCTCAAAATTTTTTACCACTGATAATCACCACTGCTTGGTGCTTCCCTCTTGCACTTGCCAAAATATGGCCATGCATGTATGCTCACCGATGTTCACATAATTTACGATTTGTGACCCCTTCCGTCTTGAAAATCCTCAAACGTAAAGGTCTTAGTTTTTCTTTTCAAAACGATTGAAAATTTTCACAAAAAACTTAAGACACAAGTCCACCAAAAGCTTCAAAAAGGCAAGAATTCTACAACTGAATCACTACAGCTGCACCATGGAACAGTTGGCCTCCATTTAATTAGGACTTCAACCTAGGGGAACTAGTAAATACTATTACACTGAAATAAATTGGGAGCTCTACTATTAGGGGCGGATCCAGACTGTGGCAAATGTGGCTTGAGCCACGGTAAGATTTTTTCCATGCACTTTGTAAAATTCTGGATTAATCTTTCTCAGGATATTAGATGAATTATTTTGTGTTACACTATGTATCGCCCGGACCACCCTAGGTTTTGGTTGGGGAATAAGGCAGCCACGGTCAGATTTTCAGCTGGATCCGCCCCTGACTATTAAAGTCTGAGTACTTATTAATTTTTATATGATCATAATTTCTCACTGACACATGCTTTACAAAGCACGTGAAATGGACTCTACATTGTAAGAATTTAGGATTTACATAGGAGTTGGCAGGCCTGCTTTAAGATAAAGCCTGACTTACCTTTTCTAAGTCTACTTATCAATTCTAATTTGTTGTGTGGCCTAACAGCTAACAAATGAATCACTCTTTCCCTATAAAACAAGCAACACTATAAGACAAGTCCAGTTAACAAATTGTTTTCTTGTGTTTAAACCTGGATTTTCAAGTATTCTTATAACACACTATACAATAAATGGCACGGCTGATTCGATCTTTAAGTTAGCTTCAAATAGTAACAGATATTTTAAATCTTTGAACATTCTTGGCTTTCCCATGATGTCTCCATCTTATTGAATAGCAGTGTCTACCATTGCTGTGGTCCTCTGAAGTGTAAAATGTACGCTAAGAGAGGTGATTATTTTCTGTATTGTTTTTATTTTCATTTTTGTTTTCTACAATTAGAACTACAGCACAACCAACAACTGTACAATAAACCACATTTCATCATCATCATTGTAGTCCTTCGAATCGAAGAGGACGATCAGTGATTTCTTTTTCTCCTTTAGTAAAATTATCACTGACAATACTCTTTTTGTTTATCACTGAAGGGCACAAAGTTAACAGATAGCAACAACTGAGCATTAAGAGTGGTGTAATGTGCATGAACTGGAGTATGTACATGTATGTATATGAATGGCAAGCTGATGACTTGAGGTCAGAACCTATACTTTAAACTGCTTGGCCATGCTGCCTCTATAAGGAGAAAAGTCTAAGGAGTCAAGATTATAACAAAATTAAGTTACAGGAAACAACCTGAGAATTTTCCCAGGGGACCATGCTCCTGTACCCCCTGACATCATACATGTTTACACCCTTGTATTTCCTAACCTTCTCTGTCACAACATAAGCCTTCTCCTACCAGACAATTTGAGAAGGATGAGATTAAATGGTAAGGATGCAGTCTGTATTTTTCTGGTAATAAGACCATTGATATCCAAACTGAACTAATTAATAAATAAAAAAGCACTAAAGACAAGTGCAAACCCTTGGTTTAAACACTCATTCCAGTCCTTTGTAGGCCTGGAAAAAAATGGCAGACTGTATAACTTTTGATTGTATGCTTGTGAACAGAATAATTATGTGCTGTATCTCTGCAATAGAGAGGTTTCAGAGAAAATCCCACAAATTTTTTGACATTTGTCTCCCTCTTAGTATGTAACAGCATTTTCAGGACGAACAGATGCTCCACAGGTGAAATTTGACTTAACAAACACACAGACCCAACTACAGTAACCCTCACCCAGGGTTAATAACTACATTGTGCTAGTACTGTAAGCTTAAAACTCTACAAGAAACTCATTGTATCAATCTCTAATTTAAACACTTGTAATCTCACCTCAAGGATTTACTAGGGCCATTGGAAACTCTTGTGACTGGTTGCATTTTTCGCTTTACAGCAGCCATAATGCTATTCTGCTTGTTGCCCTTGTTTCGTTTGGCACCTGAAATTTAGTGAAGCAATAGATTAGTACAGCACTACACTTTGACAAAGGTTAACTTGTAATACCAAAAGGTCTCAGGAGCAGCAATTTAACAATAACTTTCAGAAAACAGCCAAC
>JAOBYJ020284218.1:0-24865 GCA_025403565.2 Palythoa heliodiscus | reverse complement strand
TGAGGTGTTTTGCCACCTGAGGACCCATGGCTGTTGCGATAGCACCACAAATGTTGAGACTGATGGTCACCTGAAAACCAGAAAAAGAACTGCTATTACTTGGTTCCTGCAGCTAGCAGCTCAAAACAGTTTTAAAAGACTTTTTTAAGACTTTTTAAAACCCAAATTGGAAAATTTAATGATAATGATGATAGTGATGATGATAGTGATGACGATGATGATGGTGATTATGATGGTGATGATGGTGACGATGATGATGATGGAGATGACGATGGTGATGATGGAGATGATGGTGATGGAGATGATGGTGATGGAGATGATGATGATGACGATGATGATGGAGATGATGGTGATGGTGACGACTATGATGATGATGGAGATCATGATGGTGATGATGATGATGGAGATGATGATCATCATTATCATCACCATATTGATTGGTGATCACGGTGACACAGGCAATCTTTCCAGATTTCAATGTTCATGGGACAGCATTTACAGTGCGGACACTCGAACCATGAATGCTATGGCTTTATTTTCACTTTATTTGTACTTTTTTTTCACTTATTTTGTAGTTATTTTTTACATTTTTCCAGAACTAATCAATCCCATTTGTGAACCAAAGCAATGGCAAAGACATCTTTTTTCCATTCTTCCGTGTTTTTATTGTTCCACGCCATTATTTGAAGTCATGGCACCACTTTGAAAATAACGTGGATAAAAGGCAGGAAAAAAGTCTCGGCCCTTGCATCGACTCGCGGCTGTGATTGGCTAGTTCGGAAAAAATATCAAAATAAGTAAAAAAAAAGTACAATAAAGTGAAAATAAAGCCATAGCGTTCATGGTTCGAGTGTCCGCACTGTAAGCACAAAAAAAGAAGGCACCATAGCTTGTGAATGTTGAAGCCTGAAACATACCAGATTCTTGTTTGAATCTCCAAGCCTGGCTTTCAGTGCTCCGGGAAGCTCTCCAAGGCTGGGAGTAATGAACTTGGCAGCATTGATGATGTCTGTAACCTGGACGAAAACATGCAAAATTAATAGCAGTTTATTAGCATTCTACATCAAGGCTGCAAATAACGATCTCACATTGGAAATAATCCAGGTAAAAACGACAAAATGTCTTCCAAAGCCAAACTCTGCTTGGACACAACAAGACCAGGCAATTTGGTCGTTGAAATGTACTTTTAATGATCCTTTTAATTGAAATGAAGCACTTATTTGGAAATAGAAATAAAATCTTTATTAATCAAAACCATTTGGTGTGGCATGTTACACGACAAAATGCATTTCGACACACACAAATGTGCATGTATGACTTAGACAACAGCATATTTCAATATTGCAATCTTTGGTTGACAAAATAATTAATTATGTCCGGCATGTCTCTAGAATTGTCAGACCTTAAACTGTGCCCTTGATTAGACAAAAGACTGAGAAAGCAAAGAAAGACCTAAAAGTTGCAGCCTTGCCTCTTTATTGCTAAGCTATGTAACCTACAATTACGTGGCAGTCAAATTTGCAGTTTGTGAGAATTAGCTACTTACGAAACAAAAGCACTTAAAAAGTATCATAATAATTCTCATTATATAACTCATACAAAATAGGTCATGTTGTAATGAGAAAATGGATATTGATCAAACACAGAAAACTACTGAGGATGAAAAGCAAAATTCTCCTAAACTGCTAAAAGGAAAAGTATGGGTTTAAGTTGGGAGAATTTAGCAATATGCCATGGGCGTATTTGGGGCTGAAAGGGTTAAATGTATGACTTTGCTGAATTGAAAATTTCTCGTTTACTCCTTTAACCCTCGGTTAAGCAAATATTCAAGCAACAATTTCTCAGCTAAGAAAATGTTTACAGTTCTTAAAAATACTGCTCAGATTTTCCAAGGAAAAAACTTGTTACAGTAACTTGAAAATAATTTCTTAATAGTACCAGAAGCATATCACTACTAGAAGTGTGTAACTTCCACTATATGTCTTGAAACCATGCTGGAACACTTTCCCCACGAGTCACAGCTCAATGCCAAATATGGAACCTTGTCACGCACAGAGTAGAGCGTGCATTACAGCTGCTGTTCAAGACAAAATGGTCACTAGCATAATTGTATCGAAAGCTTCAAACCCCAGATTAAATTTTCTTCAGATTTATCCAAGAGAATAAACCTCAAGGGACTACATTGTTGAAAGTATGTTTGGCATAAGTAATAATAATAATAATAATAATAATAATAATTTATTTATTTATTTAAACACGTGACACCCAGGAATTAACAGAACTCGTTAAAACGTGCACGTATAAAAATATTCTTCTAAAAATTCAACTATTTATATACATTACAGAAAGTATAACTGTAGCTATACTAACTGTAGCAATCAACAAAAAGGCATGATTAAAGTGAAATTTGAGGTGTAATTAGTTTTATTGACTCAACCGAGCAAGTGGTGCACCTTCGCTTGCTATTTAGTATTTAACACCAACATTAAATTCCTGCTTATTTCATTTCTTTGTGCCGGAATCTCTGTCCGGGTTGTCCTTTACTTTTTCTTTTATTTTGATTTCATTAACTATTGTCTAAGATATCCATAAAATCCTTAACTTTAAAACTACTGAGCAGTCATCATCGTCCAGAGTCTGAAAAGACAAAAGTCAAAGCACATACTCGAACCGTTATTCTACTCAAATAGAACAAAATAACGTCAGAAACTTGGCTCCAAAAATTCTCTTTTTCAAAAACTGCACCTTGCTTGAGAATTTAGTTTCATTTTTGGTTTAGATACGAGTTCTTTACCACTTACTTAAAATTGTAAACAAACTGTGACAATTGCCAGAATTTTGCAACAAGCGTGACAGATCAAACTCCAAATTTGGTAACGTGCCTTGATTGGTCGGGAAAGTGTTCCAGCATGGTTTCAAAGTTATACGCTTCTTTTAGTAAAATGCTTCTGATATTACATAGTAACGTATGCTGTTTGCAGCTTGACCTCGAAAAATTTCAAACCCATTTATTAGATGAACTGGGTTTTGAATTTGATATTATTGGTACCACTGTTTCAGTTTTCAGTTTCAGTTTATTATTTGCCCGTGCAAATAAGAAGCAATCTAAATTTAGACTTAAACACGGAAATATTTGTTGAATTTAGAACTTCTGAATTTAATGAATTGAAAACTTTAAAGTCCTTGAAAACGCATTGCAAATTGCCTAATATTTGTTCGACATGGAAGCATATAAAGAGTTGGCATTTCTTGTATTGTATGAATGAATATGGCTTCTAGGCAACAACAACTCATTGAAAATAGTTGGAAGAAGTCCTTTCATGAAAAAGAACATGAGCTTTCCAGCTTGAAACCGAAAAGTGTCATAGAATTTTAGAATTTTCAGTTGCTTAAAGAGTGGTTCAGTATGAGCATTGTATGTACTTCCTGAAATTATTCTAATTCAAGATTGGGTTTCACTAAGTCCCACGAGGATATAACAAAATGGCAAATGGAGGTCAAATAATGAGATTCAAACTAGATTCTAATGAGATTCTTTGTATAACTGAGGCCTAGGTTGAATGTCGATCTAACCATGCGTCAAATCAAATTGCACTTCTGGTCAACCAAAATTAATTACGTTCAACACTTGAGTCAAACGTCGATCCTAATTCAGTCGATCGAAATATAGTCAACAGAAAATTGTAAAAAAACTCAAGTTGAGGCTGGAATATACATTATCATAATTGTTATTATTTTTGAATTTAGTTCAACACATGCTAAGATCGGCATTTAACCCAAAGTTGATCTTACGCCATTCTAACTGACGCCACACGTCTATTAGAACAAATGAGTCGATCAAAACTCAATACGTCGATCTTGATTGGGGCAAACGTCAAACTTATCATGTGCATAAAGATGCATTTCCTTCGACTGATGCTAAGATTGACGTTTAACCCGGGCCTGACCGCCATATGCACTGAACTGGAACGTTATGAAACCCACCAATAACCTTCTTCTGAAGTTTTAAGGTATTATTTAGGTTGGATGAATATGTTGATCCCCATACTAAAACACAGTAGACAAGATAAGGATATACTGAAACCAAGATAACTAACTCAAGATTACTATTACAAACTAATTTAAATATTCCAGGGTATTCCTTTGAGTATGCTCCGACACTTCTTGGATTTGGAGGTGTTGGTATGAAGAGCAACTTAAAGCTAAATTATTCTATAGAGAAAATATCTGACACCAACTTTCAAGCACTATGGGTCAAAGAGGCACTATCCAAAAGAAAGAATATTATTTGCAGCATTATCTATAGACAACATTCATCTCCTGAACTGTTTCTAAAATATTATGACAAAACAATAGAAAAGTATAGTTTAAAAGAGGAATCATTCAGATATCTTCTCGGAGATTTCCACATCAATTTGCTTAAGTTCAAAAGAGAAAGATTTTGAAGAAACATCCTGTCAATTTGGAAGAGAAAATTGTGAGCTTCCACTCCTACGTTATCAAAAAGAGAAAGCAGAAAAGATTTGATTTATCGGCGATCGGCAACATGGATGAAATGCCTGTGTGGTTCGCCATGCCAGCTGTCAGAAGTGTAGAATCATGAGGAGCAAAAACAGTATTTATGAAAACAACCGGTCACAAGAAAACACACTTCACTGTTGAGCTGGCTTACCTTGCCGACGATACCAAGCTCAAACCAATGGTAGTTTTCAAAAGTAAAACCATGCCCAAAGAGAGATTCTCATCGGGTGTCATCGTTCACGTCCATCCACGAGGATGGATGGATGAGAAAGGAGTGAAGAAATGGATTGAAAAGGTTTGGAGGTGCAGAAAACTTGCAGAGCTGGCAGTCTAAACATACCCGAAAGTTTACTTGTATAGGATTCATTCAGCACTCATCTCATTGACTCTGCCAAACGCCAGCTCAGAGAGAACAACACCGCAACAGTAGTGATCCCAGGTGGATTGACCAGTGTAGTGCAGCCATTGGATGTTTGCTTGAACAAACCATTCAGAATAGACTTCACCAGAAATGGTGTGTGTGGATAATTGAGGGCGAGAAGACCTTCACTGCAGGAAGCAACATTTGGGCTGTGCCATTGGTCACAATTTGTGAGTGGGTGAAAGATTCGTGGGACAAAATTTTGAGTGACATGGTGGCCAGATCAGATGACAAGCTGTGGGAGAGCAATTGTGATGACAGTAATGGCCAAGATGAACCTGTAGTACCTGACAACTATGATGATCAACTGACCGTAGAACAGTGGCAAGATCTGTTTGGTGATAGTGATGAGGGGGAAGACTTCGCTGATTCTAAGAACTGGTTCGAGTTGTTACAAAACAGCACCTTTAGGAGCCACCAAATATTGAAAAAGAAAACACCAACCACTTCTTTTCTTCTGACTGTTTCTCGATTATTTCAATTTTTATTGTTTTGTAACATCAAACATGGGGGTCGACTTATAAACACGCTTTCAAGAATAGCGTGGTTTTGGGCCACAGAAACGGGGGTCGACTTATACAGGAATCGACTTTTACACAAGAAAATACGGTATAATTTGGCTCGAAGACAAAAATCTGTTTAGCTGTAACCAGTGTGAACCTGTTAAAGAAGATTATACCTGACAGGTTTCAAACTTGGCCTGCTCTTCATCATGCTGTTCTTTTAGTGCATCAGCCTTGGCTGCAGCTGCTTGCATATCTTTACTGGCACCATGAGAAGCCTTGACAGCAGCAGACCACCTGTTCAATGAGATATTGAAAGAGTTCAAAGATGTTAATTTTGTTACAATAACAACAAGCAGTGCTCGACCTTAACTTTTTACTAGTCCTTGGGCCAGTGAAGTTTGAAATTTACTACCCAATAGTCATCACGTGATAGCCAAGCCTGGGCTCGAACTTTTGATCTTACTGCACACTTACTGTCTGAACTCAACAGAGGCAAGTCTAAGCCTGAATTGTCTGTGTGAATATTCATAATTTTGCATGTGATTTTTTTCTTTACTAGTCTTTCCAAAACCTGTTCTACCTTGATTAGCCCAGTGACTAATTGCTCTAAAATTTTACTTGCCCAAACCCATTTTTTACTAGGCTGGTGGACTACCCAGCTAAGGCCAATGTAAGCTAAGCTATGTATTTTCATTATATGAAGACAAACGATAAAAAAGCACAACATTTTAACCTCTCCGAGGTCATTTTCAAGTGACGTAAAAAGGGCATACAGATTAGAATAAATACCGAGTGGTTAGAATATGCTAAAATTCTAAACAATGAAACAATAAGAGCTATTATCTAAAATATATACTAAGGCTTTAAACAATAAAACAATGGTAGCATTTTAAAAGATATAAAACAATAAAACTGGACTTAATAATTAAGTAAAATCTAAGTAAAAAGTTTAGTGCAAATGGAATCACACTTTGTGTTCAGGGATGGTTTCAGTTCTCTAAATTTCAGACAGTCCAGTTTGGTTTGACATTTTTTTAAAATTTTAAAATGTTTGGAAATATTACTTGGCTCATCACAAAATCAAAATTGCCACCAAAAATCAGCTGTTTCAGTGGCAAGGAAATTTATACGAACATATCGATGGTGTCACCATGGGGTCGCCACTAGCACCACTTATGGTATGCTTTCATGTGCAAAACCGAGCAACTACAGAACAAAAACAAGATGTCCTCATTTTACAAGTGCTACATTGATGACACATTTACCATGATGCCTGATATCAAAACAGCCATGGAGTTCCAGAAAACATTAAATAACAGTCATCCTACCATTGTTTTTGCAATGGAACTTGAAGAAGATAAAGAAACTACCCTTTCTTGGTGTGGAGATCTTTAAGAATGGGTGCCACTTAAACACGAAGGTCTACAGGAAACCTACAGACACTGGCCTGCTACTCCATTTCCAGAGTGATGTAGATGGGTACTGTGGGTACTGTTGAACACAATGATAAATCGGGCATACAAACTATCATTAACATGGGAACCTTTTCACCTGGAGTGTGAAAAAATTAAAGAAATCTTTACCTTTCTGTGCTATCCAAACAACCTAATACACACTACCATCCGCCATTTTACTAAATTGAAATTAGATTTGAGTCTAAGCATGTAACAATCTATGACAAAGGATAATCCCATCAGAGTTGTGCTCCCAGGTTTCAAAGATCAGAAATCGGTGAATTCTGTCAGACATCAATTACATGATCTGAGCCAAAAGATAAATATAGAAGTGAATCCGGTTTTCTGAAGTTGAAAACTAAAAGATCAAATTAATTTCAAAGAAAACAAGCCACCCCTCGTGAGCCAACAGGGTGCTGTGTATAAATTGCAGTGTGACCTGTGTGATGCAGGTTATGTTGGACATACCTGCCAACACCTTCATCAGCACATTGAAGAACACAAGAGCTCAGAGATCGGCAAGCACGTCAAAAGACACAACATTGAGCAAAATAATATTTCCAAACATTTTAATATTTCAAAAAAATATCAAAGCAAACTGGACTATCTTATTTATGAAATGCTTTTTATTAGAGAAATAAAACCATCCTTGAACAAACAGTGTGGTTCCATTTGTGCTAAACTTTTACTTAGATTTTACTTAATTATTAACTCCAGTTTTATTGTTTTATAACTTTTAAAATGCTACCATTGGTTTATTGTTTAAAACCTTTTTGTCTTTATAACAAAATTAGTATCAAAAAAGTTATTGAAAGCCATGGACACAAATAAATGGCTTTAACAAAAACACCATTTTTGATGACTTTGCACATTCAACCAAGATATCCTACCGTGATCTGCATGTGTCCATATCTAGCCTTGCTTTTAGGAGTTTCTTCTTCTGTTGGGCTATACTTGGTATATCGTTCTGGTGGGTGTTAGAAATAAGTAAATACAAAACCTGTTAGAACCAACCTTGGTTCGACAAATGAGGACAGAGTGATGAGCTTTAGCTACACCCAACATCATACCTCTAGCACTGCCGTGAGAGGAGCTATAACATTCTTTTCAACCTGCATTTCATAATTGGCCTGTTCCATAGCAAGGGCTGATTCAGCATCACCAGTCCCTGCAAGAACTGCCCTACGAAATCAGGAACAAACAAGATAAAGTTTTATAATGTAGCAAGACACAAAGCTGTTGCCAATGACCAATATACATACTAACTGCTTCAAATTTTAGATCCACTGATTTTGACAATAACTTCAACAAGTTCAGTCACCAGTCAAAAATCACTCCAGATGACAATAAAACATTCTACCAACAAATTTTAATATCTAGTCTACAAGGGAAATGTACTGCCTTAAGGCCTCTTACACTGTTAAACGAATCCCACCCCCCCTCCAAGCCATTCAGTGTCTGTGTTAAAGTGTATGCAACACAGGTAGGAGTTTTCATACGGTCATTTTGAAATTGGAAGTGAAATTTCTTGAGTTTGAATGCATATTATCCCACAAAAAAATTCCACATCAAAAAACATTTTTTTACTGTGTCAGTTAGAAAGTTAAGTAGATTCTAAATATGAAAACAACCCACATGTGTTATATATATGTACACTATAAACATACTGTTTCTATACCAACTGTCTTTCAGACCACCTGACTACTTCAGTTCACTTCCATCATTGCAAAACCCCAGTGTTTGTTAACAGGGAAACAGAATCCTTACCCTAACAGTGACTCTCCACCAAGCTGTTGGCTTGCCTCAATCATACTCTGGGCAAGGGCTGTACTGTTCAGTTTTCTCTGTGGGTAGAAGTGATGTTAACAAAAAACCTACGAACATTTAGTCTACTTTATTTCAAAAAATCAGTGCAGATATCACCATCACTATCATCATCATCATCGCCATCACCATCATCATCATCATCACCATCATCATCATTACCATCATCATCACCATCATCATCACCATCAACATCACCATCATCACCATCATCATCATCATCATCATCATCATCACCATCATCATCACCATCATCATCATTATTACCATCTAGGGAAGCAGCAAAAATGTAAAAGATTTGTTGATACCATTTAATTTTCTTTCATACACTCAATTGTGATGCTAATAAATTAAAATAAATTAAATAAAATGAAAAGGAACACAACATATTTCAATTTGTAAGACATACATGTTGACAATATTCACTGCCATCTTCAGAACAAACTGATAAAGTTACCAAAATAGTGACTTTAGAAAACACACTAAAGAAAAATGTAAAGATCTGCATGTGGTTTTTGGCACAAATCATAAAATCACTCTAGGGCCTTGTAAGTCACGACTTTGAAAGGCAGCATATACTGTTGAAATATGTTGTCTTAGAAACTACAGAAAGTCATGTAGTTGTTCACAAACTTTTAATATTTGATGAGTTATCAATGAGTCATGCTATTTCCTTACATGATTTGCATTCAAAGAAAATGACGGAAGCAAACAGTTTTTTGTTATAATGAAATGTAAAAACATGTTTAAGTTGAGTGAATTAACACAGAATTATCTTTGTACAGACACACATGTATTATCACGCACTATTTTTTTTTGTATTAACAGCTTATATACTGCATCACTTTTACGGCATACATCTAATAGTATAAAGGTTTTGTATTTTGTTTTGCATATAAATTTAGCACTGCACATGTACATCCACTGGCTTACAAAATATATTAACCCATACTCCTTTCATAATTGAACTAATTATTTTAACTTGTATATGATGTTTAACAGACAACAGTTTTTGCATATGCTATTCACTTATAATATAGTGTATTTATGCATGCATATTATAATTAACAATATATAATTAACAATACATGCATCTGCTAATTAATATTAACAGAATTATTAGTTAAGTTAATTCAAAGAGCAATCAGGCCAAGACTGGTGCTAGTAAACAGTTATGAATGAATGTTAGTGTATGGATTCACAAGTAAATTGGAGGAGAAACAGACTGTTTAATGCTTTTGAACAATAACCAATTCATTCTGATACTCCTTCTAATTTGTGCCCGGATTTTCTTTCACTATTCACTTCAGTCTTAGGTTTGTTAAGCTAAAATTAATGCTAAACATAACTGTGTTGCACATACATGCAGTGGTACTGTAATGAAACAGCCACTAAATAGGGAACTACGACCTTGCAGGTCAAAAGGACTAAGGTTTCAGTACAGGCTTAGTCCCTCTTACTTGCAAGGCCATAGAGCCATATTTAGTGGCTGTGTCATTACCACTAGCAAATATGTGCAACACAGTTAAGCTTAATCTTCCAGCCACATATACCACAAGTATTATGCTTTTACCTTACTTAAAATTAATGCTAAAAGCTAAAATTAACATGAAATGAGGCTGTCTTGTTTAGAAAACATACAGCAATAACTTAAGCAGCTACTGTATTTTCTTGTGTATTTAAGTTGATTCGAGTATAAGTTGACCCCCATTTTTCTAGCCAAAAAATACACTATTTTTGAAAGCTCACGTATAAGTCGACCCCTGTGTTTGATTGTTTGATGATACAAAACAATAAAAACTGAAGGAATCGAGAAACAATCATTCATGTTGCCAATCGTAGATAAATCAAATCTTTTTGATTGAAATATCATCAGTCGAAAAACGCAGCTGCACTTGAATGTAGCATGGCTTGATTTTGAAACTATATTTAACTTCTAAATTGTTTTGGTAGGAAAATGCAACAACTCAGGTACTTGTAGATTTTGTCTGCCTTTTTTACCTCAAATGAGACGAACTGTCTTAAACCGTTTTAGCAAAAATAATTATTTTTATTACATTTGAAAGCGTTTTTCTAAACACGGTAGAGCTCTTGTTTTAGGATAACAACTTTTGAGGGATGATTAAAAAAGAAGTGTTTGTTGCCCCATACACAACAAGTACTTTCCTTTAAAATCGACCTCTGCATTATCCAGACAGACCAATCACAGTTTGACTGAAAGAGCCAATTGGAATTAACCACAACCAAGCATGTGACACATGGCATGTATGCTGAATAATTCAATTGATTTACACCACTGCATTCCACAGTTGTCAGTTTTACTTTTTGAAACATGTAATTACAATAACTTTTGGCAAGTAAATTTGCCTATTCAAGAAAATAAAAGGGCAATTGAAATTGAAGGAGGGATTTGTTTGTGTTACATTGTACAAAGTTTGCATTATTTATGGTGGTCCATGCAACCTTTTGCACCTTACATCTTTTGATTTTGTGATGCCAGTCAGTGAATCAGAATGCTAAATTATGAAGGTTTTGTCTGCAGCGGCATTTTAAGGTTTGCAGCTAATTGTTTTATAAATACCATTAGGCCAGACCAATTAATTTGTTTTATGAACATTTTGGCTGAAAACTTAAGATCAGAGGGGGGAATAAAAATAAAAAATTATAAAAATCTAATATGCCATTTAATACTGCTTGATACATGCACTACGGTACTAAAAACCAAGGCTGTGTATTATTTAATACCAAGTCAAGATGTTATAATTATAATAAATGTTTATAATTTCTTCATACATAGAGTAGATTTGCATGAGAATCTGAATGTAGGCATGTTGCAAGACATAACTTGTAACAGGAAAACTGTACAAAAATTATTCATGTGAATCACAAACTTATACATATTAAACAGTTTATAAATAAGGAATCATTTTTTATGCAAACTGCTCAAACTTTAGTTGCATGTCTGAACTTTAAAGATTAAAGAGGCCTCACCAACCTGGTCATAAAAAGCAGTTGATGATAGAGATGAATGATACGGAAGATTTCAAGCTTGTTGTTTTTTGAGAAATACAAGATAGTTCTTAAAGGAGTCACAGTAAAGTTCACAGGCAGCTGTAAATATTTGACAAGTGATGGAGCTAAGAGGAGAAGTGACAATGCATCCAAATGTATTGTATCTGAAGCTTCTCACTCAAATTGTTTTAAAAAATTTAACATCACTTCAAACCTAAATGAGTTACTAAATGGTGTAAATCAGCACTGGCAAAAATTAAGTAAGAACTTGATAAAAACTAATTTCAGCATATTTTTTTCACAAATCTCAAAAAGAAGTTCCAATAACCTGTATGCCTTCTGACTAATGTTAACCTGCTCTTTCCATTTCTGAACATCACTTTATGACAGCTAATCAACTGTGGTCATGCAACCTCTTACTGCAAAGGGCCTATTGGAGATCTTTTTAAAAGTCTGAAACCTGAATCAGGCTCTCTCCACCTAAAAGGACTGGTTGTAAAACCAACATGGTGACTGATGAAAATACAACAATGTTGAAAGTGGCATGTTTTAATTGGTTTTAAACTAATTTTCAAAAGTAAGAAAGTTGCTGATATTTCTCCAGTTTTCAAATAAAAGCAATTAAACAGTGTTAGTCATATTCCATATGAGTGTTTTTTCATAAATTCATGGAATTACACAGGAAAGGGCAAATTTCCCTATCTTACATGATTTTGAGTCAATTTCACGAAATTGTGTAATCGTGAAATTCCAGAAGCCCTGCAGTACTTAGCAGATACACAGAATCTTCAGCACCTCTCACACCAAATAAGCCAAATGCTAGTGAGGCACGTAGTTCGTTGTTGAGCCTCACTAAATATCATCACATATCGTGAAGCTGTTTATTGCTTGTCAATTTAGGGAGACTTGCGATCATACCGTCCATAAGTTCAGTTCAAAATAAGCACATTTTGATTAAGAAAAAAAAATAAAAATAAACTAGTATGTGTTACAGTACAAGTAGGAAAATTTATTTTTTTCCAATTTTTGAAAAATTAAGTTCGGCAGGTTTGTAAAACAACAAATTAAATTAGTCTTGCCTTATCTGTTAGTTATTGCCTGATTTGCCTTGAAAACAATTATTTTCAATTGATAACTGTTACAGGTTCTTTTGCCTGTGCACATACTGCTGCAGTCTTGCAAAGTATTTTTCCTTCATAATTTGCTTTGGCTAATAAACTTTTATCATAATTTTGCTGGCCTTTTTTTTGCTCGTGTATAAGTTGAGGTGCAACTTTTTGGTTACAAATTTGGTCTTAAAGGGTTGACTTATACACGAGAAAATATGGTATATACTGTGGTTGTATATGGTAAACAAGAATTTTATCATTCCAATTCTTCTTTTTTTGCTTTATTACAACTAAATAAACAACACTAAAGCTCAAAGATAATGCATTAACATGACTTGGCTGGGCTTAATTATCATGCCATTTTTAGAATGCATTATCACGAACAGAGCACCTGTTTAAATCTGCACTGAGTGTATTAAGTGTACTGGCATTGATTTCGTGAAATAAATATTGAGTCATCTTAAGCTCCTCTTTCTCAGAATAAAAAACTTCTGAGCCCCTCAAGGAAATCACACTCACAACTCTCTGATTACTGCTCAGATGCTCGACCCACTACGCTACAGGACCTCACATGGGGAATGGGTCACTTAACTTGGTTAGAATTGTAAATGACACAGCAGGTATATCAGGTCCTGCTAACTGATAGGCTTAATATAGCTAAACACATTTTCAGTAAGTTAATAAAGATGTGTAAACTCTACAGCTTGGAATCCATCGGTCCAATTCCCATTAGAGTCTCAAGAATTTTTTATCCCTGAGAAAAAGAAAAGAAGTTTAAAACGACAAAATATTTTTTTACAGTATATATTCCAAACTACAAAATTTACATGTCATTTATTTCGTTTTGATAGAAAAAAAATTTAAATATTTCAGTTAAACAAACTTCAATAGATGCACATGCATGGCTGACAATTTTGTGAATGGGCTATCAATGTAATAAATGCATTTGAAATGCAGTCTTTGACTGGTAATTGAAGAAAAACAGAAAAAAAGAAACTTACAGTAAAGCAAATTTTTGTACGCAGCCATTCCACCACAAGCCCAAATAAGAACACCTTGGGCAATAAAAAAGATATTTTAAATTGACTTCAGAGAACCAGTACTGTTTGTTTGCATTAGTTAATGGGAGAAAAAGGTTGAGATGTTACTATCACTGACAATAAACTCCGGGCACAAATTAGCATAGTTAATATTGTTTTACTATAAAGCATCTTTAATTTATCTGCTTGTTTAATTTGATTGTTTTTTATATAAAAATGGCCGTATTAATTACCCGTAGGTTTGTCTTCATTTCATGCCATATACCAGATATATCATCACCAGCTTTGGCTCTTTGAAATAAAAATGCCTAAAACAAAACATTGTGAACAAAATAATGATGATAATAAAATCATAATATATCTCACATGCATGTCTTGTTTGCAATACTTGATTTGATTTAGTACACGTCATGCACTACTTTGAATATTTAACAAAATGAATCACAGTCTTCATGCACTACTTTGAATATTTAACAAAATGAATCACAGTCTGCAGTTAACCCTTTCAGCCCCAGCCAGTTTATCAGCATCTAGATTCTCATTATATAACCCATACAAAATAGGTCATTTTACAAGTAATGAGAAAATAAAAATTGATCAAACATAGAAAACTGCTGAGGATGAAAAGCGAAATTCTCCTAAACTGCTAAAAGGAAAAGTATGGGTTTTAGTTGGGAGAATTTAGCATTATGACATTTGGTGTATTTGGGGCTGAAAGGGTTGATGATCTTGTATTGAATGACAGAAAACATGGGTGCTTGCAATTGAAGTGACTTTGTATGAAATGCTAAATTCTCCCAAGGTTATGAAGAGCTAAGAGATATAATACAGGGAGAGTTGATAACTTCATTAAAAGTTACTTACATCATTTTGTCCAGTGCAAAAACAATGTGACTTTGTATGAAATGCTAAATTCTCCCAAAAGTTTCAAAAAGATAATAACGATAATTTAGGGAGAGTTGAGAACTTCATCAAAAGTCACTTACGTCGTTTTTGCACTAGACCCTGCAAATGGTTAGACCTTCACACTTCTGCAATAGTCACTAAATGTTTGAATTGAAGAAACATTAAATCTTGAGAAAACTTATTATTGAACAGTATTCAATGAATAGAATTTGGCATTTAAGAATATTTGAAGTAAACATGTGAGAACACAAAACAGACTTCTACAGGTCAAGTGTAGAAACATTAAATCATTAAAATCACTGACGGTAGTCAAACTTACAAGTCTTTTTTCAAAGTCTCCTCCAGACCCCTGCATACAAGCAGTGAGTCTTTTGTTGGTTGACTGACAGGCATGCTTGATTCTCTCGACTGTCTTTTCTACCTAAAATATAACATAAACTATGACGTTATATGATCTTCTTGGTTACAAATACAACTTAGGTAACTGTGAAAGAGAAGCCAAGCTAGGATTCTGTTTCACAATTACTTAAATTCAGTTTATAAATGCAAAGATCATATCATAGCATCATTGCTTATAACCGCAGTACAAAATCCATCACAATAATTATTGTTCAACTTAATTGGTAAACATGGACCCACTGAAATTGATCTGTTCCCAACAGATGTGACTTCATTTCACTGCTCAGAACAGTTGAAACGAATTCATAGCATTGTTATATATGCATGAGCATTTGTTTCTTTACATAGCATCATTATAACTATTGTTCTGAACTCCACAGCCACTTATTTACGCCTATAACTTTTGATTAAAAATTTGATGTTTGTAGGAAATGTAAAAGGAATGTGCCAACACACTTATACATTAGACAGGGCTATATATGCAGGGGCTTACACCCAGGGGGACTTGTATCCAGGGTAATATCTTTTAAAGCAGACAGATGGGCTTATATCTGGGGAGGTTTATGACCAGGGGGCTTTAACATGGGATTTTACTGTATATTTTTTTTGCTTAAATGTATTAACAATTAAATTGCTTTCATATTCTGTTGATTAAAATAATCATTGAACAGTGACTTGAATTTTAAGAGTAGTAGTTTTAAAAACTATTCTTTACTACCACTTCATGTCAGTATGATGTCATGTGCCAAAAACATTAACATATGAAACTGGAAACAACTATAAGCTATTAAATTTGTAGTTTCACATGCAAATTTCTGAGTTTGCAGCTCAACTTTGCTGTTACATTTTGCTGAAGTGGTTCAAAAGCAGCTATATTTTATACAACTATACTAAACAATGTTTTAGTTTTAATTTGTTTGTTTCATAACTGTAATAACTCAATTAATATTGTTTCTAATAGTAATAATGTAAAACGTGAAGCACGGACAATTAATAAACTGAAACTGAATGCAACACAGACACAAGAGAATCGTGTCTTTTAGTTGTAGTAATTAGATAATCTCCAACTCTTTATCTGCTTTGTTATTTGCAACATTAACATGAATCACTAACTTAAATTCTTTTTATAACGTAAACTTCAGATTCTTAACTTCAATTAAAATAACAGATAGTTTTAACAGTGGCCAATGTACGAGGTGGAAAGTTTCGTGAATTTCACAAGGCGTCACTGTCAACCTTTGAAAACCATATTTGTGACCAACTCTTTCGAGATTTCCAAATACGACAATATTAAACTATCAATGGAGATACACCGACAAAAGCAATGTCCGAGACCACAGGAGAGCTCTGGCCTGTAGGGGCACGTGGATTGTGGGGACCAGCCCCTTCCGCAGAGATATATATATTGTGATGCTGTCAGTCTAGGCAAAATAAATTTGATTTGCCACTTACATTTTGAAGATCTTCACTAAGTATTTCAGTCTTCTCGGCCCTGACAAAAAAGCCAGCGCATTGGTTAAAATCAACTACGACAAATGAATGTTTATTTTTTTCAAACACCGCCGTCAAAGATGGCATTCTGACCAAAATTGTCAGTCACACTTCCGCATAACAAAAAAATCGAAATGCATAAAGAGCTTACCTTCCAACTCGTTGATCTGCGAGTTGTTTGACTCGATAGAACTGCTTTTTCATCTTCTCGCCCTGGCGATACATAGATGAGGATACTTCTAGAGAAACGGAAGATGTTCATCTCTTCACTTCCACCATGATCAAATCCCTTCTTCAACAAGTTATTTATTGTGCGCGTACTCCTAGGGTGCATACATTTAACTGAACTACCGCTGAGTAAATACAGTACAGTACACAGGAAGTGACATAGTATGCCCTCTTCAATATAATTTTTTATTAATTTACTGTTGTTGTTTTATTGAGTTTCCGGTTTAGAAATCGGTGTGATTCCTATTTAAATACAAATTGAAAATGAAGTGAATTCTGCACGAGCGTCATTAAACGTATATTTGAAACGTTGTTCGCTGTCGTGACAGTTACAAATCTCTGACCTTTCCCCACCGACCCACCGTACCCTCTAGCTTTTGAATTGAAACCATAGAAAAAATAAGCGAGTAAGACTGGGCTCAGGTTTTTTAAAAGTCAATCGTTTCAAAAACATCAAATTTTCTGCGACAGATTTGCTCTGAAATAATTTCAGACTAAGTCACAGATGATCCATTGTGCTGATTGTGCTTGAACTGGCCAAATATACATGAAGACAAATTTGCCAGCAAGGAAACCTCGACTTTCATATGCATGAAACCATAGTTTAATTCCATTTAAAGACAGCTAATTCACTGACACTGTAGTTGCTGGAGTCATGTCGCCGGCGGTCAAGGGAAGGCCCGATTTCGCACTTCTGCTGCTGCTATTTCTATGGCAGTGTGCGCGGAGCAAAGGTAAACATAATATTTTGTATTGGTTAAAAAGTAAACTTCAAAACGTTACTTTTCGTTGTGTTTCTAAGTTAAAGTAGAAATGAAACAACTTTATCTTAGTCGGTTGCGATCGATAACAGTTTATGTAAAACCTGTAAAGTCCACGAAGCAAACAAACATATCGATTCAAGAACTTTGTACGTTCGTATACTTTTCACGGGCAACAGAAAAACTAACGCTTGACGATGAGTGCAACTTCTTTCGATAAATAAAAAATCCGACTGAAAATCTTTAAATCAAGTATTTTACAGTAATGAACATTTACGGGATTTTTTGTCTTAACATTTGGCAAACGTACATGGCAACTGGTGACCTGTAGGCAGGATATTCTGCAAGCACCGACAGCGCGGCAACATATACATGTGTATGGCTTCCCAAATGCCATCTGTTTTACCGCAATATCATAAAGTGATAAACTAACGAACATTTATATTAAACCAGACAAAGAAACAAGATGTTTTTTATTTTGTCTTATCTTAACGAACCTTTAGTATTTATGTTCATAAATAGAACGAAAGGAACAAATAGAACCGATTGCATTCGATCGAAAAAAAGTCCCCTCGAACCACAGGCACAGTCACAGACTGAAAAATTCTAGTCTGGACAGTATTTTAAAACAGCTAGCGCGCGTCACTCGCTACAATATAGATTATAGTTTTAATAAATTGGTGTTTTGCAAAGGCGAACGTGTTGTAGTTCTTTGATCGTGCGTGTAGGCGTTAAGGCTTGGATTTGTTCTTTGGAGAAATGAGCACATTTGTTCTTTGTATTATAGTTTTCTCAACTGCTCTGATCATGAATAAGGAAAACGCCATTGGTAGTTATTGAAAAAGCTTCGATCTTTCGTCGATTTCGATTTTGTGTTGTTTAAATTATGATCATTTTCTCTTTGATTATTCCAAATTATCAGTCGGCCTTGTTAGTTTTGTGCATGAAACAAAAAAATTTAAATTACTAAGTAGCAGCAACTGGAGAGCGACAATTTATGAATTATGGTGCTATTAAAATTTGTTGTCAAGCTGGACTAGAGCAAACCCAAGCAAGGATAGTTTGGCATTCTCATTCGTTTCTTCTGCTAATACAATATTTTGTTTATACATCTATATTCTATAATTTGAAAGACTATAAAAAGATTACTATATATACTATTTTAAAATATTCGGTTTATATTCAGATTTATATTATGCATCATCGATCTGAATAAATTGAGTTCATTTTTATTGAATATTCAAATCTTGAAACCCTTGACTAAAATCTTGTAATTTCTACGCTGAGCGCAATAGTTGTTAGTAAGTAGTTGTCAGACTGACCGCAATTTATCAATCTGACGACCTCAGAGCCTCCCTTTTGTTTATTGAATACGTGACAGTTTTAATTATAAGGGGCTTGCGAACTGTTTTATGAATTGTTCTCAAGTTTTTTTCGAGACAATTGATATGGAGCAAACATTTCCTTCAAGGTGTACTATTGTTGAGTAGTTAATGAGATCCTGCTGTGAATTATCTCAAGTTTGTTTATTTGAATTTGTGGTAAAGAAATTGCTAAGATTCCTGTCGTCTGACCATCCCAATTTTTACTGGTGACACGCTTGAGTGATCTCTTTTCAGGTATTATACTGCTAAAAATATTGATGACGAGAACCATTTAATTTGATAATTGTTGTTGCTTTCATGTCAAGTGAGTCAATCCTTCCTCTCCTCCGTTCGATCTGTTAAAGAACATATTTGGCTGTATTTATTCTAAGTTCTACAGATATGTATAAATTAGCTCCCCTGTTTTAATTTAGGCGTTTTTCTATAAAATATATATTTATTTTGTTGTAATGCATGCATAGAGTCAATCAGTCAAAACTGATTGTCAGTTAAGCACCATTAGATATTTAATTAAGTCAAGTGTTTTTACAGTTCATTTCAAACAGTGTACATATGCTTATAACTTAATTGAAGTATTTTGAGATAACATATATAACCACTTTTTTTTTGTCATTAATTTTTATACACTTGACAACTAGTTTTATTGGCTTGTTGCATCAGTAGTCTAGCTATTACAGGTACAGGCAAAATAACCTTCACATGTTCACAAGGGATTCTAATTGACCCACATTTAATAGTATTTTTCAGATTTTTTCAAAATATTCTTAGTCTTGGCAATGGACTTTTAGTTGCTGTTATAAAATGATTCATAAACACTTATAGCTTCTTTCATCAATTGTTGTGATTTTTTCATTATACCTCACTCCAATATGGTTATTTTTATAGCCTTTGAAAGTTAGACATTTGATGAAAAATAGCTTTTCTTTTGGAATTTTCATTTGTAAATTTTTATTGACGAGAAATTTAAAAAAATCATTAAATTTTATAAATTTTACTAAACAACATTCTCCATTAAAAGCTTTGTTGGGCACAAAAACTGAAATATTGACAGAATCAATATATATGACAAATTTTTAAAGCTAAATGTCAAGCTGCTGGATTAAAAGAATGGTACAGGGGTTGGGTTAGAATAGCTCATTCTCACCCCATATTTGTGATGAAATATATTTACAACTGTTTATTTATAAATACTCATATATAGGGCTTTTATACTATAAAATGAAAAGTTATAAAGAAAATTATATGCTGCAGAATTTCCCAGACATATATGATCAAATTTTTCTTTCTATCTCTCTCCTCATTAATAACAGGTAATTTCACTTCCTCTGTCAAACCAGTGACTCAGTCAATACTTAGTAACAGTCTAAATGGCCAGTTCATGCTAAATACAACATCAGTAAAAACAGCTACAACACCAGTTATCCACACCACTCCGCACAATGGTCAGTTACAGATCACCAGCAAAGCAGTGATAGAAATAAACGCCACACCTTCATTTCAGCCAGTGTCCAAAAATGATACCAATATGACTGTTCCCATTGTCCGAGGACCAGAGGCAGGATCAGGTAATGCATGTAATAATTCATATTCAAATAAAGAAACCAACCAACAAGTGATTAGCTTTGATTCAGGAAAAAATGTGTGCTTCCAGATCTGTTAAAATTTACCATAAAAAGTTGGGCTTTTAAAATTTATTTTCAGATAATGCTGAAAATAATTATTAAGTAAATTTATTTATAGATGAGGGTTACAACTCAAAAGAGTTGTTCCCCACAATATTTTATAAAAAGTATATAACAAATAAGTGATACAATAATCCTTCATTTTGTAATTAATAAGTTATAATATGTTTAAATAATAAATTGAAGTAACTGCGGTGATTGAACTATCTCAGCCATTGAAAATATACAGTTTTAAAGTAAAGATTTTTCATGAAGATGTTGAAAGTTTGAATTTATCATATAATAATATAAAGATTATGTAAAAAATTGGTTTGTAAAGTTCTGCAAGCTTATTTTTTAGGGCATACCATACAATTAATGACTTCATCTCCTTGCTCATTTTAATGGCAGAAATGAAATAGATTTAGGTGTTTTTTTCTGGTAGTTCTAGGCAAAGTTTAAGATATATATACTAGCCCTTTCAGCCCCAAATACACCAAATGGCATATTGCTAAATTCTCCCAACTAAAACCCATAGTTTTCCTTTTAGTAGTTTAGGAAAATTTCACTTTTCATCCTCAGTTATTTTCTATGTTTGATCAATTTCCATTTTCTCATTACAAAATGACTTATTTTGTATGGGCTATATAATGAGAATCTAGATGCTGATAAAATGACTGGGGCTGAAAGGGCTAGCTAAGTCATTTTATGAGCCTCAGTGGCCCATCGGAGCTGGTGCTTATCACAGCTGGTTTCAGTAGTGTTAAGCAGATGAGAGTCATTGACTCCCCCTGGATGAGGCACTAATCCATCACAGGTTAGCCACCAGCAGACCTTGTGGCTGGAAGGCAGATATTTTACTACCACGCCAACCACACTGCCATAAGTTTGTAATTCTAGTAAAATCTATTTGCTTTATTTTCCTTGCAACAAACCTATTTTACTGTACTGAGATCTACCTTTATATACCTTTTTTGTAGATGGTCTTGAATTCTGGGTGTACCTCTTAATTGGAGTTGCAGTTATCTTATTGGCTTGTCTATTTGTATACATAATTTATAACAGAGTGAACAAATGGTAAGAAAAATTTTAATGATATTATTATAACCAAACTATGTTTGTTTCCTTTTCTCATTTTTAAATTTATTTGTTTTAATAATAAATTATTATCATAGCCTATGCCTGTACAGTGAATTTTTTTATATATATAATGCAATATCAGTATTTTGTTAATCTTTTCTTTTAGTTATTTTGATACAAACGATTTATTATTTCATTTATTAAAAGCTGTGTCATAAAAGTAAAAATAAAAATATTAAAATCAAATTTCCAGAAGGCCAAAAAAAAAAGATCCTGGTTTCTCATGAGCACCCACATTTCATAAGAGCTGTCCCATTTCTTTTTTTTTTTTTTTTAAAAAAAAATAGAAAATGTATTAGAAAAAGGCAGCCATTTTGTTGCTCTGCTCAGTGAGCTGGGGCTGAACCAAAATGACTTATTTGCTGTTCTTCCAAGATCCTGCACTGCAGAAAAGCAAAAAAAATAAACCACCTGCCGTATTTACATTTCTAGAAATTTCTGATGAGAAACCGGGAATTTAATTTGACTTAAAATTAATTAACTTTAGTAATGAAAACTGAGTTGTTGTTGACAAATTCGTATTTTTCTAAAAGGACGTGGAAAGACAGCGGTTCCTACATGGTGTGGAATGACAATGAGCTGCAGTTGAGCCCAGCATTCACAAGGTAGGTAAGAATGGAAGTTAGTGGGCCGTTGAGAGCCCTCGTGGTTTACGCAACCTTGGTAATGCAGCACTGCTAAGCCTTTGAGTATTGTCCAAAATTTTTTTAATACATGTAATGAATTACCCAGTCACACATTTTGTGTCCTAAATCAGCAAGAATTCAAAATATTTTTCCCAAACATTTTATTTTTAATTTTGAAGCCATACTGTAAAACTGTTTAGAATATTGCTGTACATAATAAAAATTAGTCAGCTGAATTTGTATAAAAAAATCTTGACGTGATACAAGTTTTTCCTCGTAAATGTATGCGCATAGTATCACTTTCGTTAAACTTACGAAACCATGCAACTATATCGCCGCTGTCGAATTTACTACGGAAAATTGCTGTACTGTAGTCATATTCGTTTAACCACTGCCACCAGTTGATACGGGCCGAAATCAGCACTCAACACAACTTACTCCCAGAACAAGTCTGACTTTATTGAGTATTAAATGCTCTACTTTCTTAAACTACCGTTATTGAGTAATAATCAGTTATTGTAATTTTACACATTAGAATCACATGCTTAACGTGTTATAGAGGAGATTGGAAACACTTCCGGTCACTTAGTAATGAAAAAAATGCGCATGTTTTTATTGTCACAGCATTAATTTAATTTATGACCTATTTGAAACTATATTAAGGAGGCGTTATATACTGATGTACAGCTAACAAATGAACTGGTTCTCGCAGGGAATCTGAATTTCTGCTGGACAACATTACAGGTTGGTACAATTCAATTCATCTAAAACGTTCTATTTTGTAAGATAATTATTGGTAATATGGGAAAGTGAGTCATTAGCGATATTTTAATAGTTGGTGAAATTGTTAGATAATAAAAACTGGTGCACAGTCACTTTAGTTTTTTCAAATAAAAATACTGCGCAATAACTGTTTTCAGTGGAGCAGGTTTCAACGTTTCAAAACATGCGGGTGGACTCGCTGTCCTTTTGACTGAGCCTGGGGTTATCCGAGGTATTGGTCAATTAGCGCCGTTTGATTAGTGTTTCTCGCATATATTTGGATTCGGAACTCCAAAACTTAACCCCCAGCATGTGAGATAACATTTCCGGGCCGCTCGTGTCGTTTTAGCTCTTGGGCCAACACGAGTGCATAGGGGCCAAGCGACATCTGCGAGACCTTGATTGCAAACAGCACAGTACATTTTTCTTTTCCAATTCCCGATTGACAAACTAGATTCTTGTAAGTTCTTGTGAATTAGTTAATGGCATACATTATGATTGTTAATTGCTTTCGATCAGTAAGAGAAAGAAAGGTATAATATAAGTTTATAGGTTATCAGTTACGTTGTTATTTAAATGTAAGCACGTGCGGATGTAGGCGGGCGCTAATCAGAGGCGTGGCCATTATGTTTTTAAGGGCGTGGCCCAAAACACAGGTTTTGAATTCCTCCATACTCACCTCGACAGGGGATATGAAGCACTGGTTCAATAGTCACTAAGTCAGAGTTAGGACTATTTATAGTTTTGATTCTCCACTTGTGCGATATACTATCACAAACTATTTTGAGGTTAAGAACTTGCATTAAAAATTGCATAGGTATTCTACAGCTTCAATTTTATTTGGAAATTTTTTGAACAACAAACTCACCGATAAACGGTAATGGAGGGGGAAATGTTTTGTCGCGTAAAATGTTCAGCTAAATGATGTGAATAAATGAAGTTAGTAAATTGTTTTGGCAAGCAAATTTCTCAAGCCACTACTCAGAATGACCACAGCTTTTCATAGTTAACTTTGGACACTGACAAGTGTAAACATAGGCGCCCTGAGCAGACAGTCAGACAGTGCTCAACAAGATTTCGGGAAATGAAACGAATTTACTGTGAAAAGCATATAATTATAAAATTTTAATTACAATTTATAAGTATTTTCTTTTAAATTAAGGCTGCATTTATAGTTCTGCCGTAGCCTTGAACCTCGATCAACAAACAAAATAAACTTTTTAACTTAAAGACTCTAACATCAAAAAGCAGAAAAGTTTTCAATCAAGTATTTTTAGTTTAGTTTTTGTTATTATTCAGACTATTATTATCTTTTTTGAGCTTAATTTTTATTCATTTATTCAATTTTTAACATCAATTTTACATACCTAATTTTATCCATTTTACAAATATTGGCGAAGATGACTCAATCTTTATTCAGTGTTTTAATAAATTTCTTTTTTGCCCCGTTTGCCTTAGCAGCAATGAAATTAGTCGCAAAGCTTGGTGTTTACGTAAAATGTTCGATCTACTTTGCATGTAAATATAACTTTAAGGCCTGTGTTATTTAAGCAATAGACCACAAGTTTCTATGGTTTATAGGCTGATAAACCACGCGGGATGTTGGTAGAATACGAGAA
>JAOBYJ020283208.1:0-15932 GCA_025403565.2 Palythoa heliodiscus | reverse complement strand
ACTACAGAAATGGCCTCGCCTTACATACATTTCACATTTCAGAGGGGCACAGTAATGGCGGACACTAAATTTGCATAAGTCAGTGACGTCAAGTGCAAGTCAAGAATTGTTATATTTAATGTTATCAAATAGACCATTTACAGATACAATATGTATATAATTTATTTAAAAATATTCTAGTATTTGATCAGTAAGAATTTAAGAAGTGATGCATTCTTGAGAATTTTCCTTGATTACAGAAAATTTTGACATGAAAGGAATAACATTTATTTCATTTGCCATTCAAACTCGTTTAATCAAAAAATGGTTAATTGCCTAATGAACACCTTTAAACGAAGTATTGACATGTTCAGCTCAGACTAGAATTATAATATTATGGTTCTACCAATGAACACCTTTAAACGAAGTATTGACATGTTCAGCTCAGACTAGAATTATAATATTATGCACCATGTTAAAAGTTAGAATAGATCATAAAAGGAAAGCTTTTAATTTTCAATGAATGCCACTGACCTGAATCCTGAGAAGATCTCGCCACTGGCAGGCTGATACACACAACCAAACAATCCCATAAGTCAAGTAAACCACAGACATTGTTCCGTAGAACTATGTGGTAAGAAAACAATGTTAAAATTACAACTGTTGGCAAATGTCACCAACCACTCCCTGGTAAGAAAATCTGCGGTAAATGAACCACCATATACTGTGCAATGATGAGATATGCTTACAGAATTAGATAATAAGTATAGGAAATCGTATAAACATGAATGCATTTCGTGATTTATGAGTGAGAGTGATATTTTGAAAGTTCCCCAAATTGCATGAGCCAAAGACGAGTGCAATTTGAGAGCTTCAAAACATCATGAGTGACCATAACTCTTGAAATTTACGAGCAAGTTCATATGATTTTTTTGCGACGGATTGGTTTCCCGTCCAGGGGGAGTCAATGACTCTCATCTGCTTAACATTACAGCAACTGGAGATAAGTGCCGGCTCCAATGGGTTACTTGGGCTCGTAAAAGGATTTAGCTTGTGCTAAATCTCTAAAACTCTTCAAGTTTCTTACTGACTTTTTGTACAGTCACCCATTTTTGCCAAACTTTTAACCAGGTCAGTGTAGCTTTCAAAATATTTTGATTTTTTGCATTTCTTTCTATTGTTCAACATCGTTTTGGTTTGACAAAGCAAGAACGACTGTAGACCATTTTGTATTTGTTTTCAACTTTGGCACTTGCCAGTGCATTTGTCTCCATTAAAGCAACTTCGGTAATGCACTCAATAACCTAAAATACACTCTATAACCTATTTTTGCATTTGCAAAAATCCAATCAGAAATTAGATATTTTGCTGAGAATATAATAAATATAAACTAGTCTGATTTGTTTCTGATTCTCAAAATATTATCATTAGCGAGAAGACAGCTTCTTTTGTTAAAATGATGCAAAAAATGAAAAGGCCCAAAATTGGATCAGCCTGGGGCTAAAATAATCAAAATAATAATAATAAATTAAGTCTTAAAATTTTCTTAATGTCGTTAAAGGGGTAATGTCCTGCTATGGGGCATTAAGCTCTAGTTTACCGGTAACAAACAAGTAAGTTGTGTATCGCTTGAGAGAAAGCTTTACCTTTGTAATAAAACTATTGTAGCTCTTTTACTTTGATGTTGTAAGACCTATGTTTTTTGGCAATTTGATCCAGCCCTCTGATGGAATCAGAAGTGTCAAATGAAGAGGTAAGTTTTAACACTCGTGATCGGTGTCTCATGTCACGTACTCGCTTTCGCAATTTAGTTCGATTGTTTTGTTTCTAGTTGATCTTCTTTTACTTAGCCCATCATGGAACTATTGAACGTTATATTTCATTGCCGTTAAATTTTAGGCAGTTAGCTGTTGTTGTAAGAATCTCTATAGCAGAAAACAGATGGAGAAAATCAACATTGGCTGCCCTTGCAGGATTAAATAAAGGGGATGCTTTGCACAGACCACAATCATTTTTATAAACTCAAAATTCAAGAACAAGGTAAAACCACAAATTGTTTTAGTTATATATTGCTGAACAGAATTTACCGTAGATGTTTGCATAACCATGGTATATATCAGTCTTGAATCGCTGTTTCTCTGATAAATATTTTAGTGAGTATGAATTGAATTTTTATTATTTTGAAGCCATTGAATAAATATTTTAATTACTGTAGCTGCATGAAAGTTCGTGTTTTGACTTTTGTATTAGAACAACTAGTCTAAGCTACTGATTGTTCCATTTTTTATATTTTTTCCAACTACAACAACAACAAAAACTTTATTTATTTACTGATGTTTTCTTTTAGCCTCGCTAAAGTCTCAAGATAGAACTACAGCATCTCCACCAAGTGAAAACCAAAGCCAATGGGACACTGAAAAGAACATTTTTAATGTTTTTGAATAAAAATAAAATAAAAACCAACAGCAATAATAGTGGAAAGGTCCAATGTTGTCACACGGGCAAAAAACAATTAATATTAACTTAAGGATGGATAAGATAAGATCTTCAACTTAACGACATAAACTTGATTTCGTATTGGGCCAACACAAAATCAAGTTATCTCTCACTAGAACCTAGTCTCCTGAGGCAGAACATTGCTCCTTTAATTTTACTTTGTGACTTCACAAATGACCAAACACTGCAATTTTTTCTCTGCATTTTTTGCAGTCATGAAAAGTACTGCTTCCAAGAAAATATGTTAGAGCAATACCATAATGCCTGGAATGCAGTCCTTTTCATTCGTGATGTGTCAACTCTGGAACAAGCTACCTCTCAAAGTTTGTCAGACAGGCAATCTTAACAATTTTAAACAAAAATTGATGAATGTTGAACTACAGTATCTTATTAATTTTAGTAAATTTCAATATTATTTTTATTAATTTCAGTAAATATTAGTAACTTAAGTAACCATTTAGTAACCTTAAGTAACTTTTGGTATGTATACTTGATTATCAAGGAATATTTATAATGTATTATTCATGTTATAATTAGAGCTATTTTTTCTTTTTATATATAGTCTGTATATATTTAGTTGTAACACACACTCGTATTTTGAACAAGCTTCCTATAGCTCCTGGGCGAAAGGTGTTTAAATCAATTATTGATTGATTGATACAGATCAGGAAAACTTACAGGTAACAGTGGCCAATCAATTGCAGACAGAAAACGACCATTCTTGTCTTTCATCTCAACAGTAACTGTTAAAAAAAGATATCACACAATAATTTTGGAAGATTCATCCACCCTGTACCATTATTCTGCTCAATACTATTATTAGGGACTTCAGAGTATAGGATTCACTGTTTTAACTAACATAAAGGCACCAACAATAATTACTAAATGTAATATTTTGTTTGTCATACAAATTCACGTCAAGAAGTTTTTCCAACTAAGTCAAGAGTGGGCACTCACATTCGTATTTGAAGTCTTCACCATCTTCTCCCTTAATCTTAAGCATAAAGACGTAAATTCCATCTCTGGGTATTTTCTTTGTATCTCTGGGTATTTTCTTTGCTTGACCAGCATTCTAAAAGAGAATTGCAAGATGCAGTCAGTACCAGTGGCCCATAGCAGAGTTGTTCCTTTGTTGTCCTGTTTAACAAACTACCGAAATTACAGTTTAGACCTGTAACAAAATTAAAATGAGATGCTGCGTCAGTGTTTCCGTAGAAACAGTTTGACAAATTAAAAGTTGTACACTGCAGAAAAGATTTAAAACTGACGTTTCAGACTGTAATTCTTCATCTGAGTGAAGTGTGTTAAAATTTTGTCAGTTTCAAATCTTTTCTACGGTGTACAACTTATAAATTATCAAACTGTACCAAAATTACATAAAGTAAGGTAGAAGTGAAGCACTTGTTGGATGTGGCTGGAAGAACAAACATACAGTCACTGTGTTGCACATAATACATCACCAATGAGAAGGACTAAGCCTATACTACATGTATATGGGAATCTGAGCCTGATTGTTAGCTGTGCCATGCTGATGAGTTGCAACAAGGCCAAAACAGCTGTCCCCAGCTGATAACATTCAGGCTCACTCAAGATTTGTTAAGGGTTTCAGTACGGGCTTAGTCCCTCTGACCCATGAGACCATAGTGCCCTATTTAGTGGCTGTGTCACTACATTAGTAAGCATGTGCAACACAGTTATGTTTATGAAATTGTAAAATTGTTTTCTGGCTGAGAAGTTTTAAAAACACAAGCTTTTAGACTTACCTTGTTTTTGTTTGTCGTAGTATTTTTATTGGCTGTCAAAACAAAAATTGCTTATCATTATTGACCAATTTGTTTGCCTAATAGAATAATTGATATTTCTATTTATATAATTATTATTTATTATTGTTATGCATACAACAAGCCTTTCCCTGAACCAACACGGAGGCATGCTGAAAATCACACCTATAAATTCAGATAGGAAAGTGATCGCTTGTAATGCTACCGTTTTTGTTGACTTAAAGTTATTAAAATAATGATTATGAAATAATGGTAAAAACTTGTTTTTGAGATAATTTCAAAATAGTTTAATTTATATTGTCAAATACCTGTATTTCTTTTAAAAGATTTAAAATACCTTTTTGGCCATTGCTGAAATAACAAAAAAAATTCTGTTGTACCAATAATTCAGGCCTAAAACTTTAAAAAATTTCTATAATAAAATATTTTACATATATTTTATTTGAATAGCCAAAGTAGCTGTTGACTTTTTAATTTATTCTGTCACCAACATCTTCCCAACAAAAAATTTATTCTAGTTGAAAATGAACTCTAAGTACTGTGTTTAGAAAAACCCATTCAGGTATATTGAAAACTAAAATTAGTTTTGCTGAAACAGTCTAGATGTACAGTCTGCTGTCTCCTTTGTGGTCAAAAATCGCACAAAATCTACGCACATGAAATCTACATACATGTGAGCTCTGATTATTTATATCTGAGCTCTTGTAAAGCACTATGGGTCAGAAAATTTGGTAAACTATCAATCAGAGAAAATTTGGTTATGATGTAGAGTATGCCTAAAGAACCGCCTGTATGGACCCTGGGGTCGCAGAAAACCATGGGTAGAAAAATTTGGTAAACTATCCATCGGAGAAAATTTGGTTATGCTGTAGCGTATGCCTGAACCACTGCCTGTATGGACCCTGGGGTCGCAGAAAACCATGGGTAGAAAAATTTGGTAAACTATCCATCGGAGAAAATTTGGTTATGCTGTAGCGTATGCCTGAACCACTGCCTGTATGGACCCTGGGGTCGCAGAAAACCATGGGTAGAAAAATTTGGTAAACTATCCATCAGAGAAAATTTGGTTATGATGTAGTATAAACCTGAACCACTGCCTGTATGGACCCTGGGGTTACAGAAAACCATGGGTAGAAAAATTTTGTAAACTATCCATCAGTGAAAATTTGGTTATGATGTAGTGTACGCCTGAACCACTGCCTGTATGACCCTGGGGTCGCAGAAAACCATGGATAGAAAAATTTGGTAAACTATCCATCAGAGAAAATTTGGTTATGATGTTGTGTATGCCTGAACCACTGCCTGTATGGACCCCGGGGAGCGTAGCGGTCATCACTTGCGCTTCCCACCTCTGTAACCCGGGATTGACTCCTGGGCTCCGCACGTGGGCTGAGATTTGTCGATCTCTATCTGACTCTGAGGGTTTTTCTCCGGGTACTCCAGTTTTCCTCCCTCCTTGACGCTGTGCTCCGAGGTCACGCATGGTCTGTATAGCAGCAGCCAGAGGCACCTATTATGCTTTCGGTCCAGCTTCGTTGAGCTATTAGCATAGAATAGCCACCATGTGGAATGCTAATAAAGTTGTTGTTTGTTGTTATTGTTGTTGACCCCGGGGTTGCAGAAAACCATGGATAGAAAAATTTGGTAAACTATCCATCAGAGAAAATTTGGTTATGATTTAGCATATGCCTGAACCACTACCTGTATGGACCCTGGGGTCACAGAAAACCATGGATAGAAACATTTGGTAAACTATCCATCAGAGAAAATTTTGTTATGATGCAGTGTATGCCTGAACCACTGCCAGTATGGACCCTGGGGTTGCAGAAAACCATGAGTAGAACAATTTGGTAAACTATTTATCAGAGAAAATTTGGTTATAGAGGGGACTTTCAACGTTGTAGTGAAATCAAGAGCTGCCCTTTTAGGCTTGCCTAAACTATGTATAAAAATTATTATCTACAGTAAATAATTTACAAATTAAATATAATTTTAAATGAAGCCACTCTTTATTCAGGTGCAGTTTTTCTTCATTTTTTATCAATTTTACATATTTTGAGTATAGCACTGACAATGTTTCACTCTTGCAACGTACAATGTAAAACCTTTAATAAGTCAATATGTCTAAGTAATCAGAGTAAATCATAAATCAAGGACCAGTGCAATTTGAAAGAATTAATATAATATATAATTATTGAGAGCAGCATTGGAGAACTCTATTCTTAAAGAGATATATCTCCAAATATTGCTCCATGTTATCAAGAAAATGAAGGAATATTTAATAACATTATCTTTTTCTGATCCTTTGCAAGTCCATGCAAAGACGGCCAATGATGTGCTAGAAAACTCCCCGTGGGGTTAACACGCTTGGCCTGTCAAAATAAAGTATATTGTATTGTATTGTATTGTATTGTCCAATTAATCACACTCCTCAATCTCTTTAGACATGGCATTGTCTCGAGATGTGTGTGTTAATCATATGCCTGTCAGGGAAAGGCTTAATACAGTATATGACCTTGTTTTAATCTATGCCACCATAACACGGTGGCCAAACAGAATGCTAATCCAGCATGGTAGTAACTACTTTTAAAGTTTTTATCTGTTTAAAACCAAACTTGGCATGCTGCTATAAATTTGTTTTCTAAAACTTTGTATGCTTTTTGTTTTTTAATTTTTAAAGTTTTTGGCAGGAAAATGACATCATAAGACTGCCAGAAACAAAAAAGTTTTTCTTTTTTGGCATAGTAAAAATTGTTTTAAAGACATTGTTAACAGAGAAAATCTTAAATTGCTGAGATTTTACGGAGGTATTAATTTTGAATTTTGTTCCATTTTGTTACTATTTTTGGACAAAAAGCACATTTCAAAACAGTATATCTCCTAAAGTAAAAAAATTTTTAAAATCTGTTTTCACATTAAATATTCTTTTTATCTCAACATTTGCTTTCAAAATTTTATTTCTTTAATGCAAGAACTCAAACTTTTTTTTGCTGTCAATATTATGACGTCATTTTCCCATCCAAACCCCCTAAAAACAAAAAACAAAAACATATGATGTTTTGGAAAAACATATGATGTTTTGGAAAAACATTTTTAGCAACCTGTAAAGTTTTATTGTAAACCAATAAAAAATAGTAGTTACAACCGTGCCAGATTAGCATTCTGTTTGGCCACCGTGAATGTATTCAGAACTAAACAGTCTGCACCACTTAAACATTTTATAAAAAATACTTACATTTTGCTGTTGTTCCTTTACTCTTACCATGAGATTGAGAACCCTGCTATAAAATATACTTATAGTTAGGTAAGCATAGTTATTCACCTCTATGCAGATCTCAGCTATAAGGTGAGACACCATTTTGGATGATGTAAATTTGTTTGGCAGTCAACGAAAAAAAATCAGAAAAGTTTTGGCTAAAAGCCGAGTCCCTCAACTTTGATTCAACAAACAAATGAAACAAAAGGATCGGGCAGACCTATGTCGAAATACATTTTAGGATCATGAATATTGATTGGCTATTCAGGATCTGCACAAGCAAAGTTAGCAAATCAGCATTAACTAAATAGATGCTAATAGTAATTGATCTGCATTAATATTATTTTGTTTTGCTTAAGGGTATATAAAACTGTCAAGGACTCACTCAAACATTCACTTATAAAACTCATTCTAAAACATTGAAATCTCCAAATCAATTAACTGTAACCTATTACAACAAATATATTCATTCGCTGAAAGCACATCATGCATTGGCTTTCAAACTTAAAATCATTGCAGAAGGGGAAGACGTTGGCAGCAACTGCAAAATTGCAACTCATTATGGTATGGGCCACGTGTACAGTGTTGATACCCATTTTTAGCTGACATATGTTTAGCAGCTAAAAGCGCCATAAAAACGGAGTTCTTAAGTAATCTAACATCCAATTGTTTTCTAATGTGGTCTTACTATTGTGTTGTAACTATTTTTGGTTCCAATAATTTAATCCTGTGAAAACAAATACTGAAAAAAGGTGAAATATTGCAATAAAAACAACAACAAGCATTACACCACTGCATGTCGTCCATGAATAAACTAATAAAAAAGTGTCACATCGCTTGTTGGAAGAATGAGATATAATTTATTTGTAATGAATGGTCATACAATTCATTTTTACATTGTTCTACCTTTTTTTCAAATCAAAAGTTTTTACTCGAAAAATTGTAAAATTACCGACACTGACAGGAGTTTCATGCTAACAAGAGACACCAGGAAAATTTGTGTTTTTTCGCTGTTATATTAAATTTTCTTATCATTTTGTTTTCGGTAAAAATGACAGGGTTATCAGTAATACTATAAGTTTACTGATATTAGACAAACCCAGAACAACTAACTTTGCACAGTTCTGTTAAATTCTGATACTGACTACATGCAGCTAAACCGAGTCTTAACACGCACATGCACTTGAGCGAAGAAAAAATTGAAGACTAAAATTTTTAAAGCAGGATTTTCAAAAGGTATGCATCTTTAAACTTTACTAGATGTTGTTTTGAGGAAAATATTTTCTAGTGAAATTTTAAACATTGCAGATTACACTTGTAGAGAAACTCGAACACATGCAACGATCATTTTACGTTTAACTTTACATTTTTAGATATTTTACCTTACATACGTAACTTCATCTCATTTGCACAATTGGAAAAGAAGTAAAGAATATTTAAATTTTGAGAGTATAAGAAATAAAAAGATCATTTGAATTCTTGCAAACCTAACGAAAACAAAAAAATATTCCAGATAATCGAAAAAGCCGACTAATCAAAGATTGTTGATTTTCAAACGGGTTCTCCCGCGCGATGCATGACTTCACAAAATATTATAAACATCAATGAAAACATTTCTTTCCATAATTAGGTCTAATCTCTCTTCACTTTTTGTTTAATAAGATAAATTCAGTTTCGAATTATTGCAAACCCAAAGAAAACAATAAAATATATTCCGGATAATTTAAAAAACCAACAAAGTCAAAGGATAGGTGTTTATTTTCAAACTGCTTTTTCCATGAGGCATGACTTCACAATAAAATTAAAAACAAAATGCAAACATCTCTCTAAAATAGGTCAAAAATCCCTTTCACTCTTTATTTAACAAGATAATGTCACATTTGGATTATTGCAAGCCCAACGAAAACAGAATAAAATATTTCGGATAATTCAGAATTAAAGCCTCCAAACAAAGACGAATTAGTAATTTTCAAATGGCTTCTTCCACGTGATGCATTACTTTACAATAAAATTGCAAACATGAATGAAAACATTTCTTTCCTTGATTAGGGTAAATTTCTCCTTCAGCTTTTGTTTAACAAAATAACCAAAACTAAAAAACGTGCATTTCACCATAAAATCCAAATCACTGCGTGTGCAAAACACGCTCAAAGGGTGTCTTGACTCGCAATGGGAAAGTAATTAAATCCAAAGGAGCATGCAAATTGCATGGTCTAGCGTGTCTTGACACAGTCTTGCATGTATGTAATGCAATTGGGTATCAACATTATACACATAGCCTACCAAAGCCTACCATCACCACCTACAAGCCCAAAACACAGGCCTCAAAATATTTGTATTTTAAAGAACTGCATGGACAAAAAAAATTGGAAGTTGACCCCCTCCCCCCAGTTTTGTAAAAAATTTACCAAAATTTCTTGGTAACTACAGTAATAAAAATTAAAGCCATATATATAATTATATAAATTAAAAGTAAGATTCTGGTCACACATACAAAATTTATGCAACTCCTAATTATGATCACAAACTCTGAATACTGCAGATCTTATATTTCAAGATCTGTTTTACTCCATACAGTCAACTGAGTGCACCTTGCTAGAACTATTCCAGACCAGTAACCAGGTGGTTCCATTTGTGAAAATATAAAAAATTTTGTATATAGTTACTCTGATTAAAATGTTTCTGATTAAAATGTTTCATTGAAAGTGCTTGTTGTAACTTTTCTTTTTCACTTTCCCTGAAGAAGGCTGGAGACCAGCTGAAATGTCAGGACTTTAAAGATTGTGACTATTATAAAAACATTTTAATCAGAGTAACTATATAAATTAATATAGATTAACAATTTTTATATCTTTATGAGTGTGTACCTTGTTTGCAGAAATTTACAAATCCATGATCTAACTTTCAATATTATATCAAATTTGCTTTGTATGTATTTTCAGTGCTAGAATAAGATTATACAAAAAGTAACACCTGATAATTTCCAAACAAAAAATCATGTACCTCTTTTTTATTATCTCTTTTCACACGAAGCAGGCTGTTCTTTTGCTTGACATTACTAAACAGTTTATCAAACATATTGCCTGAACTCCTCTTTGTAATGGTGTTCGTTTTATTCTTTTTGCCTTTCTCGACTCCAGCTTTGTCCTCCTTTGTTTCTGCATTTTTCCCGGTTGGTGCTGTTACTGTTGGCTTGTTTGATGTTGCTATAGTTGACATTGACGTCACCATCTTGCTTGTCCTAGCAGTGTTATTTGATGTCTTTTCAAATTTCTAGAAAAACACAAAAGTTGCTACGGTAGGAAGTCCAGCATCTCAGCTACAAGTGATTCAAGTTTAAGAGGATGGGAGGGGGGAGAAACTATTTTAAAAAGTAAACAATATACTTACTAGGTCTTGCAGTACTAACTCTTGCAAGAATTACTTTTCACAATTTTTGCATTTGAAAAACAATCATGAAATCTAATATGAATAATAAAAAATTAGGCAAAATTTTAACACATAATCTTTTTAAAACACTGTCAGTGTAATATTCCATATCATTTTGAAAAAAAATGGATTATAAATGTTATGAGTTGATGTGGCCCATAAAATATCTTTTTATTATGTTTTTTGCTACAAACACACTTTTCTTTGAACCCACTTATCTGAATTCTGCATAAATGTACAATAAAACATTAATTTTGCATCAGTTTCAACATTACGTCTGCAAATATAGCTTTTTGGTTCTTGAAAAACATACCTGAATACATTTCGATTTATAATCTACATATAACTAGATATAACTACAGATGTATCCACATTAATTTTTACCTCTTGTCCCAAATAGACAATTGTTGTGTTGGCCAGACCCTACCAGAATGAAAACACATCCAGTTTGGTTAGTTAATGTTAAAAATGCTTCTAAAGACTCTCACAATACTGAGAAGCTTGAAGATCTATCATCTAATGTCCTAGTCCTGCAGATAAGTGGAAATTCTAGGACTTTTGGATCAGCTTATTGTGCACACAGACCGTTCCCTTGTTGAATGATCTAAAACTGGCTTTACATGAAATAAAAATACTACAATTACTACAAGGACCCATATCAACAACCGGACAAGCACTGTTAAATCAAATATTATACTTGCTTGTCTCAAATTTAGTTGGCAGAGAAAAAAAAGGAAAATTCCAGTTAAAAGCAGTCATCTTCAACAGGCCCTTTGCAGCAAGAGGTCACAAGGTACAAAATACGTCAAACTGGAACACAAAAGAATGTGCAGGACTCCACTGGGAAATGAAGAACTTGTAAGAAAAAAATCACACTTTTCAGGTTAATTGTGTTTTGTCTTGGAGTCTTTTGCAGTCCAGTTTGGCATATTTTGTACCATGTGATCGCTAGATGCAAAGGGCCTGTTTATACATACTATGAAGCCCCAAATTAAAACCACTTTTACTAGTTCACTTCAGACATACTCTGCACTTTATTATACAAACTATGAAACTCCAAATTAAAACCACTTTAATTTACTATATTTCACTTCAGACATACTCTGCACTTTATTACTATGAAATCTTGGACTGGAATTGTTTTGGGCCGAAAATATATCGCAATTGAGTTATAATACATAAGAGCACTTAATGGAATATCTTACTGGTAAAACCAGGAACGGAAAAGAATTGTTTGGTGCTTCTCTAGAAAGAAACTATAATAAATCAGATTCAATAAATTTTCAATTTTTCAATATTTAGTTTTAGAAGTTTGGAATTTGACTAAAATAATTTTTTGCAACCTCTGAAAATACAAACAAAGCAGGAAATGATTAATTTCATTTTTAGCTTGACAAGACCCTTAGCAAACAGAATGCTTATTTTAATAAAAAGAAAATTTATACTACATAAAAAACAAACATCATTACAAGACTACAGTACCTTAAGAGAAAACTTTTGATTACACCTCGACTGCACTTGAGATTTTTCAATTCCACTTCCCCACAGATCGTTATAAAACTCTGGTGCATCCTGCTGAAAGAAAAAAAAGAAACTCTGAATCTAAGGGCAACATTGATAGACAACATTATAAGATAAATGTGGAATTTAAAAAAGATTAAAAACTTACATCAAACTGTACATTTTTTGATCATTGGCTGTAACTGTTCAGTTTGTATTTCTTAAAAATTAAGGTAATCATTTAGTTCATATTTTAAAAAAACGTTATTAAGATTTGTTCATATTTCAAAAAAAGTACTTTTTTGAATATCCTCAAGTAAAAACTGAAAATGTATCTTAATGCTTTTAACTAATTTGTTTTTGTGCCAAGTTAATATACAGGAATGAGTTTCTTGTCACACTTTGAGCACTGCATGAATAACTGAACATGCTATAAATCCAGTGTTCATCATCATCATCATCATCATCATCATCATCATCATCATCATTATCAATAATCTCATTTTACATTAAAATGAAGACACTTTTTCAATTTGTACTTACAACTAATAATTCTGGACACTGACTTCCAATGAGGGCCCATGATATGGTAATTGCAGCTTTCTCTGAACTTTTTATACATTTACCTATAAGTTGAAGATTGGAGAAGGGTACCAGTTATATACTAGATTATTTAGACTCATTCACAGAAATAGTATGTCCGACCCAAGTCATTTAAAATTTGATTAACACTAACCCAGGGGTAAATTTTTAACCCCTGCTCTTCTTTCCAACCTTACAGAGATGGATTTGAGAAGTAATTTTAGGATTATTTTAAAAGTTTTTTTACTTGGAAAACCTGATCTGCATGTTTAAGAACTGTAAACCTTTTCTCTGTTAATCAGCCTTTGAATAACCCTGAGCTGTGCCCTACCTCCCTATAAACATCTGCTCACCTGAAAAGAACATTTCTTACCCCAAATGAACCAATCAGAAAAAGCCTTTCCTAGAATGGAAATCTATTACCCCAGATGTTGCTTGTTTGGATAGTTAACTGTTCTAGCAATAATTAGTTTTTTTTGATTGGCAATCTAAACAAAGGGAAAGGAATCATCAGCTTGAATGAGTAGCCATTAGTGGCAAGTAATTCTTGACCTCTGTAAAGTGAATATCCAAGTTTGAGGTAACAAAAACATAAAAAGGCTGTGGAACAGTAAGACTAAACACACTTAGTACAAGTAAAATTTGAGCTCCAATTTAGTCCTGAGACCAGCTGCCTAAAACGTTAATTTCAACCACTGAAACTTGTATTTTCCATTGCTTCAAACATACTGCTATACATTACTATATCCTAGAACAATGGAAAAAAAACAATTTGGGTCACAAGGCAAGCTTTTTCAAAAACTACAAGCAAAACTGTATTTTTTTCTTAAAAAATAAACCTATATCAAGATTTCTTGTGCTGATTGAAGCAAATGTCTTCAGTACCTGCACAACTCACATCTCAAATGCATATTTTTATCAAAAGATGTAAAAAAACAGCTGAGCAATACATCCATTTAGACCCAAAATACCTTAACGCAAGTCATTGAAGCCAAGTTCACAATTATGATATCAAAGTTGAGTTCAAAAATAATTAACTGGCATTTTGACTAATAGGAATGATAATGAGACCTGTAACCACTGCAATGGACTCACTAATTATTTCTCTTGGCACTCATTTTTTTTTGCCTTACAAGTCTCGGGACTCCCCGACTTAAAATTGTTGAGGGAACACAAAGTTTACATTTAAATGGAAAAATTCATCTTGGGAAGGTGAGGTTTCTGACCTCTGTCAACCAGGGCCCAACTTCTGGTTTAAACACAGTGAAATTAAGGTACCTCACCATGCCTCGGGACCTCTCTTACCCCCATCTCCATCTAAACAGGCCCACAATAATAAGTGCATCAATTTTCGAATTGCTTTTTCAAAATCTGTGACACGATATTTGACACAACATTTGAGACGGAGACGTGTATATTTGTGCGTGTGTGTCTGTCATGTGATCATGATATGTCTCCGTCCACCTTAGAGTGGTAAAGACGTTGTCCCCAATTAGTAGGCCTTTGGCAGGCTAGATAGACTTGACACCTAAATAAAGTCATTATTATTATAAATATATACTAAAAATTTACCCTAAATTTAATCAGCTGCATGAAACTAGGTCAGAAGAAGAGAAGTATATTGATCTTCAACCTATTGGAATTATAAATTATTCCATGCCTCAAATAAACTACAATATATCTTGAATTAGTAACAATCTTTAAACACTAACAAGCTTAGCTGCAACAACCATAATGCACAGATACAGCATCAAAATCTGCCATAAAATCATGAATTGTCTCTTACGATAATATTAATGATATCAATATTTTGCAACTAATAAATTTTATGTATTGTTTTACTCACTCCTGAAAATCCGGATGGACTTTCTTGACAGTCAAGTGAATCCTGAGAAAGTGCTTTAATTAAAAATTATAAACAAATAATAAACTTAGGCAACTACGATATATCAATATTATTACTCACCTGTGACGGAAATTGAAGAGTCCTTGTACAACGATTTGGCAAACACGCCAAAGTTCCTTTTCTGTAAGATAAAATAGAATTAACCACAAAGCGATGAGTTGCATAAAAGTCATGTAAAACCACGATCTTTCTGAAGAAATCTATTTTACATATGATCAGGAAAGCGATAAAAGACGAGCTGCTTCGAACTAAAGCTGAAAAATTCAAGTGCTTCAACGCAGCCATGGTACAAAAAATCTAGCAAGAATATTTCAAATCACCTACTTGATTAAGGGTTAATATTAATTTACCATTCTCAGGTAAAGAGTGTACGAAAAAAGGAAGAAATAGCGCCAGATAGAGCGAAAAACAGAATCTCTTGGCCGCCATATTCCACACACAAAGCCTGAATATACGCATGCGCCGGTTCAAGATGACGTCATCTTCCCGCTCGGTCTAGTTGACATGCCACGTCGTAACATAGATCAACACATAATCATTACATCTACAGTACAGATCACACGGAACTCATCTCGTAGATCTAGTGACCATCTACCACAAATGCTGTAATCTGATTGGCTACCATCCATATCTTTTTTTTACAATTTTTTATATTTAATTTGTATCTATACTTGTGACACTAAACAGACAGCCATGTCTGTCTGAAATTAGTAACTGATCATCAGTAGGATACTTCGAATGTGTGCAACACTACCGTTTCGGCCCCATGGCATAAAATATTCTATACCAATTGCAGAACATTTCAGGAGGAGCCACTCCCCATTGTGAGCAGTTACTGAATTGGCAAAAAAAATCAAGTGTTTCACAAATGAAACATGACCTGTCCCTGGAGTCACTATGTGAACGAAGAAAACACCATAGGTTGTATATATTCCATAAAGCAGTTAACTCAAACATTGCCTTACCTGTACCCAACTACTACCTGCATCCAACACGGTTAACC
>JAOBYJ020282243.1:0-14312 GCA_025403565.2 Palythoa heliodiscus | reverse complement strand
TCCTTTGTGGTCAGAGACTAGACTAAGACAGTGCGTCTCCTTTGTCGTCAGAGACTAGACTAAGACAGTGCGTCTCCGAAACTGACCACAAAAATCACACGATGTGTGCAGCTGCGTTGTACTTGCAATATTTAAAAGTAAAAAATTATTCTTTTTAGATTTTTCGACCCTCCCCTGTTTATTAAGACCCCTGATTATTAGATTTTCAAACATTTTGCTGACCCCCCCCTCCCCCGTTTATTGCAGTCCCTCCATTTATTTGGCACCTAACAGTACTTAGGTAAAAAAAACCAGTTTTCTCTTTTCTGGCTAACACCACTTCCCTTGCTATACAACTCTATCACTTAATTGCTAATAATATCTGGCTTGCTAATCACCTTTTCTCACAGTCATCAAGACTGAATGGCAAAGGGTGCACCTCAGCAAGGTCGGATCAAAGGAGCTGTGCTGCCTGCTAGGCGCTCGGCCCCAGATACAATCCATGCATAACCTACGAGCACAGCATCACAGCCAAATGGAATCAGCTTGGAGTCGATTTTGCTGAGGGAGGAAAACTAAAGTACCCCCAGAAAAACCCTCAGAGTCAGATTGAGATCGACAAATCTCAGCTCATTTGCGAGCCCAGGATTCGATCCTGGGTCAACATAGCCCCACATAATTAGGATGCCATCTTTTAAAAATCTGACAATAACTCCCTTTCAGAATTATTTCATTTGTAAGAAATAATTTTACAAATTAACTTTTTTTAACCATTGGCTACTTACTCTCCATCTAAATTCAGAATAAGCCTAGTGGTGTCATTGAAAAGTACTCCAACACTGCAGTCAGATAACTGATACCCAAGACCATATTTGTCAGAGTAGTCCACCCATTTAGCAACCCAGTACACAGGAGACATTGCAGGATCCTCAGCTTCATCTGTCAATCAGGAAAAGATTTACAATTATTTCAATGTCAAATTACAAATTTAAGGTGATGTTAGACCAACCAAGTTTTTGCATAACTTGTCTTGCAATGCCATTGCGATATGATATATGAACAAGCCATGTTACATGGCATAATGCCTCCTGCAACTTGAAATTTGTAACTGAAATCATTGTGAAAAGAAGAAACAGATTTTACTTGGTTGCGTCGCTTTAATTTTGCGAACTTAAAGTGACGCGAAAAAAATTTCTGTGATCTTTCAGGTCACAAAATTTTAATACCCTCCTATATTTCTTGTTTTCTCAATTCACCGATGTTGAGCTTACCATAGAAATTGATTAGAGGCTCAAGATCTTTATGCCAATGGTACACATTGCTCTAGTCTAATTCATGGCTACAATGTTACCTTATATAATTATACAACTGCAACGAATTTTAAGCACAAAGTTAACATGTCTTATAATTCCAGTTCAATGTGGATGGCACCTAGAGTAGAAATGGATTCATTCATGTTGCCCGTCATGAGAAAGTGCATTTTCCTTCTCTATTTGTTTTCTCATATATTATGCACTATTTAGTTGTTGTTTTTTTATTGACATAAGGCTTCATGTTTAATGAGCTAAAATATCTGTAAAGTGTGTATAATATATATATATAATATGTACTGTAGTTATCACTTACCAAAATTTATGGGGTCCTTTTCTTGTGGACTGGCTGCCACACAGGAAGTGATTTGTTGGTGCAACTGTGATAGAAACCAGTCAGAAGGAATTGCTAAAAAGAAAAAAGAAAACAATTTGAAATAATTACTAACTTCCAAATACTCAAAACACCTTTTGGTCTTAAGAATGTAAATAAGTTTGAATATACCATTTGATTATAGCAACACAACAGCATCAAAAATACATCACAGGCTGGAAAAGCATTGATCAGCTAGCATATGTCAAACAGTACCTTCTTCCTGTTTTTGAAGTTCTTCAGCACCATTCTGACCAGGAAGAACCATCTGACTAATCTCTCCAGCGATAACACGTACACCTAGTGATTTTCTCTTGTTACGTGGATCTATCTTTGAAGCAATACCTGATTCCGGCTCTCTTGAATTTACCTCTAGCAGTGGTTTTCTGGAGCTCTGGTAACTAGCTACAGACTCACGAGGAAATCGTGGTTCAGTGGTCAAGCAGCTAACTGGCAGTCTTGTTGGGATATATCCTTTGGTGAAAAAGTCATCACTTAAGATCTCATCCATGGTTGGTCGTGTTGATGGATCTGGCCGAAGCAGCTTAATAATGAGCAACTGTGCAGTGTGACCAACTCTGCTTGGAATGAGGTATTCATTCCTCTTGATACGCATATAAGTTTCTTTTAGGGAGCTTGTTTCAAATGGAGGTTTGCCAACAAGTAGTGTGTACCTGCAAAAACATTTATTGTGTTGCTGAACATGAAAACTGATTGGTCAATGAAGTATTTAAACTTGGCACAAATAATTCTGTTCAAGTTTTGATTTGAATGTCATATTATATAACAAGATAACTTTAACTCACTTAATTTAAAATGGATCTAAGCACCCAACATCTCTAAAATGATTTCAACCTACAGTTCATTAAGCTAAAGAGATCAGTACATGATCCAGGAAAACAATTTAATGTACAACTTAGCCTATGCATATTATCTTGCATTTCATCTTTGATTGGAGCCTAGTTGCTTTCTTTGCAGTTGTGTACTTGTTCATCATGTAATTTTGTATACACATAAAACTGACGAGGAACAAGTCAGCAACCAAACAGCTACAATATGAAGGAACCAAACCCAACTGGTGAATGAAAAGTGGGTATTTGGACTAGGAGCCCTGTAAGATCACATTTGATGTTGTGAATTGTTTGGGAAACTACTGATAAACCAAAAGTCTGTGTGAACCTATTAAATAAATGAGAATTGGTAAATGAAAAGTGGGTATTCAGACCAGGAGCCATTAAGATCATGTTTGATCTGTGGTTGTTTAGGGGAACTGTGAAGATGAGTTCCAGCAGCATCTAAAAATTAAGAGGGGCAAAAGTTTTTGGTATCTACCCTGCCCCATTCTTTTTGTATTGTGTGAATTGATCCATTCCCAATCGAGAAATACAGGTTTCACTGTCATTAGAAAAAAGAACTTGCAAGAATAATGCTGATCATTTTTTTCTCTTTCAACTAAAGAATCATAAAAACAATGCCTTATATTATTCAATCAAATTTAATTATGTTAAAATTTGTTAAAATCAAAAATTTCTTCACCTTTTATCACCATTCAGTGGTAAAATCAAGAAGAAAAGGAAAACAAGAAACAGATTAATACTGAGTGTGAGTGTTTTACTATTTATTGTATGATCGCCTAATTTTAGGACATGGACAGCAGCTGGACATTACTTACATAATACATCCCAGAGACCAGACGTCGACTTCATAACTGTGGCCTTTTTTGTTCAGTACCTCTGGTGCTATGTAGTTTGGTGTGCCGCAGAGAGTTCTTAAAATTATTGAAACAATCAGTTAATGTATTTTTTATTACAATCATTTCAGAGTTCCAAAATTGCAAAGAACAACATTTGATCAACTGCAACGAATACTCTCAACAACTATTTATGGAAATTTTTTAAAATTATCAATTGATCAAGGTATTCGGCTGATCAACTGGGAAATTCAAACATGTTATTTAAGAGGAATATTTAACAATTAGTTGAGGCGTTGTATAATGCACAAACAGCTATCAAAGTCAACTCAACCTGGTTTAACCTCCATGTTCTGGCTTTTTTACTTCCAAAATCTTTTTTCAAATTAAAATATTTATCGTTAAATTATATGCAATGTGAATTTATTTAAAGCAGTTACTTAATAAACTTTTTTACAAAAGGTGTCATTTCGATGTCCTTGGAACCTTTTTATTTTCGTTTTGCATTCTGCATGTTGCCTCTCTGAGTTCCTTACAAAGGCATTATTTTTAAGTTTTACATTTATGTACAAACTTTTATAAGAGCCTGCCAGAAACACTTTTAACTATTGGAGGCTTATATACAACCCATTTACCTCAATTTCATTATCATATATATGATATTTCATATATTGTATTAGATAAAAATATTTCCTCTTTTTAACAAATAGATTCCATGTCAGCATGCATCTGTTCAGTAATAGATCACAGATGATGTCAAAATGTGGTAAGAACAAAAAAGTGACACACCAGGTGATAGCCGAGTGTGTCACTGATGTTCTTACCACAGTTTGACATCCTCTATGATCTGTTACTGAACAGACAAACAAAAACATGGAATCTATTTGTTTTATATAATAAAAAATTAAAAACTTTGTAATGGTGACGTCAATCATGCTGTCCTCTAATAGATTATAGGCAAGAACCAATCAAAATGGGAGAATGACTTGGGTTATTGTATAATAACTTTTAGATAATATTAATAGATTTACAAAATTAATATATATACCAGACAAAACTAACTTACTTTTTTCTTTCTCCTTCACATTCAAGTTTTGTGGCTAGACCAAAATCTCCTAACTTTATCTCCATGTCATCATTCAAAAACAGATTTCCTAGCTTCAAGTCTCGATGAATAATTTTGTTTCGATGGAGATAAACACAAGACTCGACAATTTGTTTCATGTAGTACCGCACTTCGGGCTCTGTCAACGCCTTCGGCTTCCTTCTTTTGTGCACTTCCATCAACGACTAAAAAAGAGAAATCAATACATGTTATAATACTTATAAGCATTTTCTGATTTAACAAGAAATACTATGAATGGCATTTAACACTACAAGGTCAAAACTGTGGAAGGTTGGCGTTGCTTGAATACAGAGCTCTCAATAAAAAAGCAATGAATTCATTCGAGTTGTCGAAAAAAGCTCCGACTCGCGAAGTTTTCGCCCCAGGCCCTTTTTACTTTAAAAAGCTTCGGCAACTTAGTTTAAACATAATTATTATTCTTAACTCTAAAACGTAATTTTAATTTTAATTCAGAATAATCATTTTGACCATGGCTAAAAAATGTTAATTTACGTTTTTTAAAAAACAGAATCTAAAATGTTGATTTTTAAGTAACTTTTTAATGGCAAAACTAATTTAGCATCCTACTAATTTATGTATAAATTCAAATTTTAAAATAGAAATTTTGATGTACTTTGCTGGCCGTGTTTGACTAATTAATTAAATTTGGGATTTGCAAGATTAAACACCGAAATAAAAATGCTTTGGCTTGAGTTGTAAAATCAATTGCTTTTGAGTTTTGTGTTGAATATGTTCGCTACGCGATAGTTAACATTTCAGTCACCAGCTGTTGGCTGACTAATACAGCTGTTTTATAGGAGGCAGGAGGTAGGAACTTCGTCTCTTCGAAGGAAATAAAGTGACAAGCAGCGCCTTTTATCTTAAGTCTATAGTGTTTATAGAAAGCTTTGAGCGAGCTTTTTTCTATTTTGTTTTTGCTGCGGTCAAACAGGTGAAAGAAATTTCATTTCAAAACCCTTTCAATTAATGAATATAATGTCTATTATTTCACGTCCGAATAAACTCAAGTTTCAAATTCTAACAAATTTTTAATTTATTGTTTTGTCATATAAGATATTTATATAAAATATATAAACGTTAAATCAGTTTATTACTTTTATTTTTCAACCCATATAAATTAAGCATTGCTTGTAAACAGTACATTGAGTTTTTAAAAATTTCTCATGATTTTGTTTTCAATTTTATCTGAGTTTTCTCAACTTAACGATCGCTTCTATAATTATAAAGAAATATGAAAATAATGCAAAAACCCTCGAGCTGATGGAAGTCCAGGAAACCAAGCCCAAGGAATAAATAGTAGACATTTATCATATTACAATGTGAGTCGTTTTTCAAAACATACCCCATTTCAATTTGAATTAGAAACGGAACACAAACTAAGCGTCATTTTCTGCGGCCGTTTGATCTTAACAGACTTAACACAATTATAATCTGACGTGGAAAAATCAGGGTTGCTACACATCACAAAAAAAATTTCTGATTTTTTCCTGACCTAGAGCAAAATCTTACTGTCAAACTGACCTTAAATATAGCAATTTGTATGTACAGAGAACATAGCTTTACATTATTTTTCAGTTTTTTTGTTTAGACGTTCAATAGATATAAACTAATAAAAGAAAACCTTATAATATCCAAAAAAATATAATTATAAATTTCCCTGACTTTGAGCAGAATTCCAAATTTAATTCCCCGGCCAAATGCAAAATTCTATGACTTTTCCCTGATTTTGAAAAAAATGGCAACCCTGAAAATGTATTTTAAATGAAAGAACTTCAGTTTATGGGAAAACAAATACGAAAGAAGCTGTTAGGACGTTCGGTAATTAAGGAATAATTTCAAAGCTTGTACCCTTCGGCGGCAAATCTCAAGCAGGATGTAGACATACTCCTCGTCTTCAAAAAATCCCTGAAACCCAACAATGTGCTTGTGGCGGAGGGAACGATGGATTTTGATCTCCATAGACATCTGAAATTGAAAGCAATTCCATTCACACTTAAAACAATTACTTAGCCAATTCGATCCAACAGTCGGTATTACAGTAACTGGTATTACAGTATTCTAGCATAATAAGTATTGAATTGTAGGCACAAGCCATGAGAAGGGTTAAAAACCTTTTCCTTTTGATGCGGCTTCGTCAACAGAGTTTTGGGAACGATTTTTCCAGCATAAACAACTTTCGTGTCCAAGTCGGTTAATTCGTAGCATTTTGCAAATCCACCCTAAAAAGAAAGCAAAAAGACATTCAGAACTGATGGGTCAAACGGTCGCCAACTTCATAAACTTAAATTTAAAATCAGTTGTCTTTAAAGGTACCTTGCCCAAGAAATGACCTCTCAAATAGCGTTTTTTTGAAGAGGGGTCGACAATGATTTGGTCAAGTTCCTTGGGCAGTCTTGTGGGTTCAGCCATGTACTTTTCGGCTCGGCCCTTTCCAGCATACCGGTGATCCCTTCCTGGTACTTTCAGCATAATGGTCCCTTGTCGAACTTGAGAACGATTTCTTGATGAGGTGTTCTATGACTATGGCAAGCAATGTTGATGTGCGAGACTATGTTTTGAATCTCAAAGATATTAAAAATTTAAAGTTTTAAAGAATGTTTAGCGTTTTAAAGCTATTCAATTGCAATGCAATGGCTCTAAAATTCTGAATTTTGCTCAATATTTAGAAACACATCAACTAGCATCTCTCCTCCGTCCAAATCTGAGAGCAAATGCCCCGTAGAGATTACTCGACAGTTGAAACCCCATTCAAATAAAATACATATACCTGATTGGCCAATTAAAGTTTAAATAAAACCAACCGTTTATTTTTATCAGGAATGAGCCAATCATATGTTGTCGGAAGCAGTGAACTTGACTTCCGGTGAATAAGACAAAAGCCTGTGCCCACAAACACAAAAACCAGCGGATAAAGGCACTAGATTCAAAATGGCGGACGTTTCCAAGTTTGTGGAAACCACAATTTCTTTACTAAATTTAGAAAGAGAAGCTGAGATTGAAGAAACAAAGGCACTCCGAGAAAATACAAAGTCCTCGGAACTTCAAAGAAGGGGAGTCTGTTTGCTTAAGTTGCGAATCCGTAGTCGCTGTACTGGTTTGTACGGACGCACAATGCTGTCTTTTGAAACAAAAAAAACATCTGTCGGATCAAGAGTTGCAACACTTCCGGCACATACTTTCACGCCAGGTTTGCGTCTTTTCTTAAGTCTCCTCTTATTAAAGTAGTAATTATGGTGGCCGGTTAGGGCCATGGTGAATTTTATAGATTTCGCTATTCATATTTATTTTGACAGGCTGTTCACATGCAATCTTTAAGATTTATTGCCATTCATGTAATATTTTTATCCGGCAAGTTATTTCTTGTAAGCCTAAATCTCGACTTTTATCGCGAGATCTCGACTTAGTAACTCGAGATCTCGACTTAGTAACTCGAGATCTCGACCTAGTATATAATAGTATATAATAGGTCGAGATCTCGACGTAGTATATAATAGTATATAACGGTAATATCTTATTGCCACTGCAATCTGCACTCCAGAGTGAAGTTTATGAATATTAACCTTAACACTAAAGCTTACCCCAAACCTTGATACTAAACCTAACCCTAATACTAAACCTAGCCCTAATACTAAACCTTATAAGCCTTACCCCTAACCCTAATACAATTACAAGGGGAGTCAGGTTGGCGTAGTGGTCATCTCTTGTGCTTCCTATCTCTATAACCCGGGATCGACTCCCAGCTCCGCACGTGGGCTGAGATTTGTCAATCTCTATCTGACTCCGAGGGTTTTTCTCTGGGTACTCCGGTTTTCCTCCCTCCTAGACACTGTGCTCCGAGGTCATGCATGGTCCGTATAGCGGCAGTGCTAGTGCCTATATATGCTTTCGCTTTGACTTCGTTGAGCTGCGCTGCTTCTGTACTTTGAAGCGGTGATGAGTGCGAGTCTTTATCTATTTATTTATTTACCCCTAACCTCAATACTAAGCCTTACCCCTAACCCTAATACTTAACTTTATCCCTACTCCTGATACTATTAAACCTTACCCCTAAACCTGATACTAAACCTTACTCCTAAACCTGATACTAAACCTTACCCCTAACCCTAATACTAAACCTTACCCCTTCTCCTGATACTATTAAACCCTACCCCTAAACCTGATACTAAACCTTACCCCTAAACCTGATACTAAACCTTACCCCTAAACCTGATACTAAACCTTCCCCCTAACCCTAATACTTAACTTTACCCCTACTCCTGATACTAAACCTTACCCCTAACCCTAATACTAAACCTTACTCCTAACCCTGATACTAAACCTTACCCCTAACCCTAATACTATACCTTACCCCTAACCCTGATACTATACCTTACCCCTATCCCATATATTAAACCTTGCTACTAACCCTACTGTGTGTCTGTTTAAACTTTTAAATTTATTCTGTGTGACTGCAGACCACAGTGGCAGACATTTGGGGAATGCAATTAAGTGGATGGGTATTCTGCAGTTCAGGGTTCGTCCATGTCCTCAAAAACCATGAAAGTCCATAAATTTCAGTTTCCAATATTTGAGGCCTCAAAAGTCCTTAAATTTTGCAAAAAACAGTTGAGGTCCTTGAAAAGTCCTTAAATTTTCTCTCCCTGCTGTAGGTTTCATTTTGTTTGCTTTTGAAATACAATCATTTACTGAAAGATAAAACTCGCAGCTTGATCGATCCTGTTTTTGGCCACTGTTGCTGGTTTTCCCCTAAACTCTCCCCAATCTACCATCCGATACCCCAATACATCTGGAAATGTTTCTTGGCTTAGCCATGTGGAAGACGCTAGTGTGAACGTGTCGAGTTTCACGCATTTCTTCGAGCGATTGGTTTTTATCATTATAGTAATTGAAAAGGTTATTATTCGACCAATCCATGCTAAACTTTGAGAAAATCACATGATCTGAAACAATATGCCCAGGAAGTGCAGTTTTCAAACACATTGGCTACAAAACCCGGAATACAGTGGCTGGCTTCTTGCCGTCCCTGGGGACTCATACAGTCCAACTGTTTAAGGGATGGTGTTGCTGAGAAGAAGACGCACTTGAGAAAACAGAGAAGCAGATCGATGAAATTCTGAAACAAATGAACGAATGCTAAACTTAGCATTCTTTCATTTGTTTCAGATTTTCACTCAAGGATCTTCTCTGTTTGTGGCAAAGAAAGAAAGCAATTCGTTTCACAACTTCAAAGTGTTAGACTTTTGCATGTTACAGCTGTAGAGTGTTTAACTTTGCGTTAAAGAGTTAAAATTGTTTAGTACTTTTTATCTTTGTGCATAATTGTAACTTTGTTCGAAAAGAACATATTTTTCTACATAAAAATAAATAAGGTACATATCTTCAGAAGTTTTAAGTCATTTATCACTGGTTACAAAGTGTGAAATAGCATAGCCATAGGTCCTTGAAAATCGTTTATTATACCATGAAAAGTCCTTAAAAAGTCCTTAAATTTTGTTTTGAAATTTTCGGACGAACCCTGGCAGTTTAGCCTATGTGAATAATGCTTAAATTGAGATTTTATATGTAGTGTTCCCCCTCCCTTCCTCCTCCTCAATAATTCTTCAATATATATTGTGATTTTGATAGAAACAATTAAAATGCAACCATGGGATAAACATGTCTTTATGCTAGTTAAACGAAGTTTAGCTGAAGCCATACAAATGATTTTCTCTGATCTTTGTGTCCATATATAAGTATCAGCAAAAGAGTGGTGCTTCGCCCACATTCTTTGACATACCTAGCTGTAAATGTTTTATACATGAGTGATCAAGACAAACTGAAATGAAAATCTCTATTATTGATAAGATCATATACAGTATATTCACTTTACATCCAAAACTTTTCAGAGGAAAATCTTCCAGATCCCCATTAGAATGTTCAACTGACACTTTTGTCACTTTTAATCCCCCACCCCAACCCCCATTCCTTTCAATCCCAAATATGTAGCTATGGTCCCTCCAATGCCCATCAGTTTCATTGGAAACAAGTCATCTCGCCCCATGGTCATTTCGCCCCAAGTCATCTTGCCCCAAATTCTAGGTCAACTCGCCCCAGGTCTTGGTCATCTCACCCCAAGTCCTGGTCATCTGGCCCCACTTAATAATACACATGTTTCGTTGTAGAATGCTAACATTCATCTATCAAATCAGAACGGATTCAAAACCTTCAGAAATGATGATCAAGATCGATGTGCCAGTTAATCATTGTTTCAAATGCAGAATCGTACGGCACGAACGCTGTTAAGTTGACTTGGGGCGAGATGACCATGGGGCGACATGACTCTCATTCGTTTCATTTTGTTAATTTGCCTGATATTATCCATGAACATGTAGGTGGCTTCTTAAACAACAGGGTTGCCACAGGTCAGGGAAAGTCAGGGAAATTTGATGTAAGTCAAGGAAAATGTTAATTTTTGGTTAAAAGTCGGGGAAAAGTGCTTTTGGTTAGGGTTGATATACTTACTTTAAAGTATTTCATAAAAGAAAGGTAATGATACCCATAGTTATACAAAGTTAATGGCTGTTAATTTTTTTTGACTGAGGACTACATAGATTTTTGAAAATTATCCTTTCAGTTTGATCATGGAAAATTGGTGCTAAGTTAGGGAAAAGTCAGGGAATTTTGAATTCAGGTTTTTGTGGCAACTATGACCAGTGCATTCAAAGTTTTTTTTCCTCTGAAAATAGAAATAAAAAAACTAATAACCACAAATATCCAACATAAATTTGGAACTCTATATTTCTATAATAAATTTAATAATTGTTGTCTGGCTTATTTCTAAGGGGACATAGCTGGTCTTGGTTGCTCAGGTGGGACTAGAAACTCAATGGAGTTGGGCTCAGGAATTGTGATGCAAGTCACACAAACATTCATCACAGTCGCATTTGATGAGACAAGTGAGACTCTATCATTTGATGATGATGGCTCATTTCAGTTGGTTAAACTGGCAAATGATGTCACATATAGAAGAACAAAAAGGTAACTCGTTTTAAAAGTTGCAACTGACCCTTTTTAATTAATAAGTCAAAGAAACTTAACCCTTTAAGCCCCAAACACGAGAAATGATATGTTGATAAATGCTCCCAACTGAGCTCCTTACTTTCTATATCAGCAGTTTGGGAGAATTTGGCTTTTCAATTTTTACTGTACAGCTTGATCCATTTGATCAATTCCTTATTTCTCATTACCAGTTATATTATTTTGTTTGAGTTTTGTAAGGAGAAGTTAAATATTGATAAATTGCCTGGGGCTGAAAGGGTTAACTGTGTTAGTGGTAATGACACAGCCACTAACTAGGGTAGTATGGCCTTGCACGTCTGAGGAGCTATGTCCATACTGAAACAATTAAAAAAGATTAGCCTGAATGTTGGCAGTCATGGACAGCTATTTCGCTGTTGTTGAGCCTCGTCAGCATAGCAAAGCTAACAATCAGTAGCTCAAATCTTTTGCAGCTATACTTAAAATAAAATTTAAGTATGCATGGTTCGCATGGTCCATGAAATCCTTGAAAAACAAACCAGTCTTTTTCCCTTGAAAAGTCCTTGATTTTGTTCAACAACTCCTTGAAAATTACGAATATCCCTGAATTTTTATATAGTAGGAAAAAGTGAATGGTAATTTGGTTTGTGGCTTCACAAAAAGTACCCAGAACACAAAAAGAGTGCTTCCAGAATTTCAAAGATGGCAGTGGGTCTTTGTCTTTATACTGTATTACCCCCCCTTGCACATTGCAACAATGCGGTGTACCTAATTATACCTTTGAAGCAATGATGCATGGTCAATGCATGTATTATTCAGAATGGGAGTTGTGCAAAGAGTATAAAGAGTGGATCTCATTTTATAAAGGAGATCCAGTCGAACCTCTATTAAGGGCCGCCCTTGGGGAATGGCTTGATTACTGACTGATTTCACATTTGAAGCTGCTGGGTTGAATGTTGGGACGAAGGGCAAAATGCGTGTTTTAGTTTTTGGTTTAGGTTTTAGTGATCTTCTTCAGTTTTCAAATTTGATTTCGGCCAGTGTATTCTATGTTATTATAGTGATTTCTGAGTAACCTCTGTTGTTGAGGTGTTATTTAAAATTGTTTAAGTATGACTCGAAGCTTCACAGGTGATGCATTTTCCATTGGATGGCTGAAAGCAAAATTGAGTAAGAAAGGAGTTCTTGCTCAATGAACAGTTTCAATGTCTGTTAAGTTTATGAAATGTGAACCTGACGGAAAGGAATATGTAAGTGAATAAAATTTCAAGTGGACTTGGAAACTAAGATGATTTTTTTGTTAAATGATATCCTAAATTAAAGCAAAGTAAGTGATGCCACTTAAAATGACTCCCTTATCATAATTTATTTTTTCTTGGAACAAAAAAATGACAAACGTTTGTTGAGATGGCCGCTTAATAGAGGTAAATGTACATACAAAAAAGCTGTTGGGGACTGTTCGGGGTGGCTGCGGCTGCTTAATAGAGGTGGCCACTTAGTAGAGGGTCAATATAAAAAGTAAATGACTAAGAAATACTTCGGGACTTTGAGAATTGGCTGTTAAATAGAGGTTTGACTGTAAAAAAAGCATTATGTGAATGGTGTGATCAAGCAATTGACCGAGAGAAAGTGCACTAAAATTGCTCATGAAAGGCATGAAACATAAGAATAATGCTTCTAAAACCTAGAACTCGCCAAACTAAAAGAATCAACATAAGTTTCAGTGAACTTTTTATTCCTCTAAGTCATAGATCAACTATATTCTAACTTTCTGGGGACATACATACAGTCAAACTACTTTTCATATGGTGTTGTACAAACTATTTTTCTTTAAATAGAAAATTAAATTGTCTGTCAAGGTGTAATAGATAGTCCTTGAAATGTGTCGTCAGTCCTTCAAAAGTCCTTGAATTTTTTTTCAAGATCTTTGTATGAACCATGGTATGTCTCTATTTCACATGATTACAAACAAATTTTGAAGTTGTTAATGACATGTATTTAAATATTTTTGAAAATGTTTCGAAATGTTTGCTATTTTGATAACAATTTGAACTTATAATACAAATGTAAATTGAACTTTAAATAAGCAACAGAAGATCCCTTTATCAATTTTTTTACACACCTGCAACTATTGGAAATAAGCTATTGACTGTGTTAATAGCTCTTATTGCAGATGAGCATGCCACTCCATCAAGCCAGCGGTATTCCAATAATCCTAGCATCAAAATGAGACTATCGGGTCAAAATTTGTAGAGTTTCCGAGGAAATTGCTGTAAACTTACGAGTCAATGCCAAATTTTGAGATATTTTTTATTCTAAGACGTAAAATTATTTTCCAATCCTAAGTATGCTCAAACACTGCATGGCTTTTAGATGTACAACCAAAGTGAGAAAGCCAAATGTAAAGAAATATTGTGGCATTCATTACCATTGGGAAACAAGGAGCTGATCGCAGAATGGCTGGTCAAAATCCATCTAGAGAACACTCCTGTTAGTAAACATTCCTACCTCTATCCAGAATTTTACACCTGAATGATAATTATATAGTTTCTGTGTATTGACTTTCTCACCAACATCTGAATCAAGGGTGGCACCTTTGCATGGGAGTTTGTTGCCGTTCGTGCTAACCCGTTTGGGCTAACAAGTAGCCCAATAAAGTTGTTAAATTAAAAAAAAAAAATTAAAATTAAAATTATTTCTTATTTTCAAGAGATTTAGAAATGAATCTGCATGTGTTTCATTGCTGTGAATTTTGCTCCAAATTGACATCACCGGTAAGTGTTATCGGATGTCTATTCAAAGTCCACGGTTTTGCTA
>JAOBYJ020281295.1:4557-15950 GCA_025403565.2 Palythoa heliodiscus | reverse complement strand
TTGAAAATATAATTTGCAAAACAAAAGTTTCAAAGCTCACTGGTTTCTGTTCCTTTCGCCGTCGCACCTTGTTCATATTTTAGTTTGTTTCTGACTGAAGATCGGCAGTTCCTGTAGCTTTTCAGTAGAAAATCTGTTGACATCTCTATAATTTCTTCTCGCTTCCTAGAAACTCGCTGAATGATTCCAAGGCCAATTATGTTTTTTTTGGGTACTTTTGTGTTAGTTTTCCGTGGTAAATCCTTCATTACAATCTTGACTAACTTTCACAAGCTAAGCAGCTTTTTTTATTCATGAATGAACGAGCGGCGCACTCAAGGTCTTTGTTTTCCAACGGCACTTATTTTCGCTTCTGATTGGACGTATTGTTTTTTTCACACGTGAAAAAAGCGATACGCGGCTCCTGATTGGACTATCATTTTTCTCACACGTGAAATGACGATACGCGGATTGTGGTTGGCGAAAAGCAATGAACAAAGGAAAATTTACTCAATGGAAATCTGGTGAGTAAATCTCGATGTATATGATAAATCATGTTTATCAAGATATTTGGACTCCAGAACTGTTTGAGGAGTTGGTGGCAGTACGGGAACCACAAAACACCGTGGACAAGTATGCTGCAAGTGTTACGAAAGCTGGCAAGGCGGTCGGTCATTTGAAAAAAGGGAAGACTGGGCGGTTTGTGAAGATTATTTTCTACTTTTTGCGGGCTGATAAACAAAATTCGTGTACTGCAGTAGTTACTGGAAAAGCTGTAAACAGGGGTGATGGAGAAGGGATGCAAGTGCCATGTACGTTGAAGTTTGAGGGGCAAAAGAAACACATATCTATTTTAAAGAATGAGCTGGGCAAGAATGACAAGTAATGAGAATGAACAGACACTGCCAGAAGTGACAGTGAAAACTGTTCAAACAAGCGTGTGATATTGACAAAGGCCAATTTGTTATTTTAATTGAGATTAAATGTCAGCTTCCGGTCCAAAAAATGATTTCTGGCTTATATCTTCTGCAAAAGGAAAATCGACTTTGAGTTATCGGGGTAAAATTACATAGAAAAGTACCTGAAGGGACGTAAAAATCACTTTGAGTTAACGGGGTTTCGAGTTATCGGGGTTTCGAGTTATTGAGGTAAAAATAACAGTAAATATATGAAGCAAATCCAAGAGAAATCAGTTTTGCTTCGAGTTAGCGGGGAATTAGAGTTACCGACGGTCTGAGTTATCGGGGTTCAACTGTAGTATAGTATTGTATAATGTATAGTTTTGAACTAAAAACTCCATAAAAGGACAGGGGCGATAAAAAAGCCAAGTCACTTAGGTCGTTTTTACACCAATCTGTTTTAAAGAGATTTGTGTAAAAATGATCTATGTGACTTGGCACCTGAAATACTTAATTGTCCTTAGGATTATGGGGTATAATGTATAGGTAACATAATGTTGGGAGAGTTGAGAACTTTATCAAAAAAAAATTAATATGTTGTTTAATACATCATAACGATTACTAATCTGAGAAAAGAAAACATCGTTTAAATACAAGTTATGGATCAAAACTGAGTCTGATCTTTGGCAGAAACAATATTTCAACTTTAATTCAAGTCATTTTTGATCCAAAACTTAGATTTCAATGATGTTTTCTTTTCTCGGATTAGTAATCGTTATGAAGTATATAAAAATGTTAGATCAAATTGGATGTTGTTTAATTGTACTATAATTATAGTGTTTTTAATGCAGCTGAAAGTAAGTCACTGGTTATTCCATTATAAAAAGTAAACTGAAAAAAATGATCAAAATATTAAAGAGAAAATTAAGTATATTTTTATTGGTTCTTCTAAAATAATTAGTGCGGCCAGACCAACTTAATTTGTTGTTTATGAACATAGAATAGAAACTTTATTAAGGTGTCTACAAAACCTTCTAGCTTAGGTTAGAGACCTATGCTAATTAGGGGACACAAAATAAATTAAAAAAATTAAAGTAAAATAAGTAGAATATTTAAAAATATTGAGATATAAGTATAAGTACAAAAGATAATTAAAAATAACATTAATTTTATTTTAATAATATTTACAATATTATAGTATTTACAGTACAAAGTTAAAGAGAATATCTGTATGAATTGCAAACATGACAATTTTTGCAGCCAGTATCTATAAGCATTATTATGTCCAGAGAACATATTTTGTTTTCATTTTAAAGTGTTAACTTTCCTCAAGTCTGAGGGTAATTTTCCCCAGAGCTTGGGCCCCAAGTGGGGGAGGGAGTGCTTCAATGTCATAAGTAGTCATGTTGTGCCTGGTGGTAGAGAAATCAGTCTGGCTGAGAGAGCAATAAAAATCAAAATTTAATAATATGCCATTGAATGCAATTTAATACTTTAAACATGTTCTAGGGAACAAGAAAACAAGCCTGTGTGGCATTTAATACCATAAGGCATAACTGGCAAGATGTTATTTAAATGATACTTCCCTTTGACCACTGAAGCCTGGGTACTAGCCAAGTGGGCAAGGCTACTAAGCTATCATGAAATTTAAAAACTAGATAATTTTATTCATATTAGTTGTGAAGAGTTAAAGAGACCAGAATCTTTGTTATCTACAAGGAATTGAATAACTGCGATGGTCTCTCAATTTTGTGTTGTTACAAGTGTAAAGTAGAACAAGAAACTCCTTTGCAAGAAGCATCAGCAGCCATAATAACAAAGATCTTGTATCAAAGACCAACAGGAGTGGTTTGGTTCTCAAATGATTTCTGAAGATGACGACGAGTGTGCTTTAACTGTTAAGTGACTACTAAAGATGTCGGCGAGTTTGCCTTAGTTGTCACGTGACTGCTAATCTAAACATGTCTGAAGCAAATGCAGTCAGTGGAAAATGGGACCCTGAAGAGCCAGAGAAAGAAGTTCGAAAAAAGAAACCAATGCAGAAGGGGCATAGTTTCATGTTTGATTTAAAGATAAAAAATCTCAAGGTAAAGAGAGTTAAATTGATCAAGCGAATTTGAACCACGCTTCCACAGAGAGGTCAGTCGAGTAATTTAGTTGTATTAAAGAAAGAGTTAAGTGAAACTCAAGTGATTTATTCAGATTTCAAAGATGTTGTCAATGATATTAAAGAGTTGGTATGTCCTGAAGAAAATTTTGAAAATATTCAAATTCTTCAAATTCTGGGATACAGATTTCGTGGAAGGTCTTGCGAAGAGCAAACTCTAAATATATTCAGTTGAAGATAAACAGTTCCTGGCGATTCTTGAGAGTGGAATTGAACGGGCACCAGACGGTCACTATGAAATGCCACTCCCATTAAAGACTGACAGACTGATCCTTCCTTTCAACCGTAATTTAGTAGTCAAAAGATGGCACCAACTATTGGCAAAACTCGGGAAAAGTTCCAAATTTGTAGCAGACTATCTGGCCTTCATGAAAGATGTGCTTACTTTGTGTGCAGAGAAGGTACCAGCTGATCAACTGAAAGTCCAGGATGGAAGAGTCAACTATGTACCTCATAGTGGGGTGTATCACCCAAAGAAACGGGACCATATATGAGTGGTGTTTGACTGTTCTGCCCAGTTTAATGGTATGTCTCTCAATGACCACTTGTTGCAGTACCTGATCTAACAAACACTCTTCTGGGAGTTCTGTGTAGATTCCGACAGGAGAGTGTTGCCTTCATGACTGATATCAAGAGCATGTTTCTCCAGTCCCAAGTGAGGAAAGAAGACAGGGACCTTCGCTTTTTGTGGTGGGAAGATAATGATCCAACAAGTGCTGTCATGGAATATAGAATGAAAGTTCATCTCTTTGGTGCTAGCAGTTTGCTGGGATGTGCAAACTTCGGTCTAAAGAGTCAGAGCAGTAGATGATGGTGAAAGTGGTTTTCAGGGTTCGAACGCCACCTGGAAAACCTGGAATTCCTTGAATTTTGGGATTTTTCGTTCCAGGCCTGGGATTCCTTGAAAAATTGGGTTGTTTTAGAGCGACCTGGAAAAATCCTTGAATTTTGAGTTTGAAGACCACTTAGTGTAATTTGTGCCGCCAGAATCGTTTTTAGACAGAATTTTTGCTCTTTGTTTAACACCAAAGCTCTCAATTGTTAATTGTATTCTGACTTCGGAACACTGTTGCCATGGATGCATACTCCACCCCTGTCCCAATCTGGAGATACCTTGAAAAAGTTCAGCACATCTGGAAATTACCTGGAAAAGTCCTGGAATTTGACTTTGAGCACAGAGGAAGAACCCTGGATTTTGAAAAAGCACCTCCTGAATTTATTCAAAAGGATTTTTCTGTTGATGGTGGTTTAACCCTCTCAGCCCCAGACCATATATCAACATCTAACTTCTCCTTCCATAACTCAAACAAGATAGTATAATGGTAATGAGAAACTGGGAATTGATCAAGTGGAATTTAAAAAGCCAAATTTTCCCAAACTGATTATATAGAAAGTATGGAGACCCTCAGCTGGGAGAATTTACCAACATGTCATTTGTTGCGTTTGGGGCTTAAAGGGTTAAAATCCATTCTTCAGGTGAGGAAGTTACCACCCTAATAAAGGCAAGCCAAGGTATCTGTGGGAAGGCAGGACTGAAATTTTACAAAGTTCTGTCAAGCAGCATTTGTGCAGCAAAATTTGCAGCATTATTGTGCTTTAAAAGCAGCACTGCAACATCGTCACATGTTCCGTAATAATAACAATTACAATAACAATCTTTATTATTCTCAAGATAAAAGTACATATCCTAAGTTACAATGCATAAAATTTATAAATTATATAAAAAGTTGTGCCCTGCTTAAAACCTATTTACAATTTATTCTTGAAAGTTAATCTGTTTACAAAACAATCTTTAACCTGTTGGAGTTCACTATAAGATGTTTCTTTGTATTTTTGGTAAAATGGCATGCAGCGGTTGCGAAGGGTTAAGTTTACATTTTTTAACAATTTTAAGATCTACATTCTTTAAAAGATTTCGGATATCTATTTCCTTAGAAACTAAGGTACCCAGTGTGTGGCTTTTTGAATCTTAAATTATCTTGCTTGCATTTTTATATCAGGTGTCAAGAATCATTTTTTGATCTAACTAGTTAGAACACTTTACAATTTGGAAAGTCATAACACAATCCATGGTATACATATTAATCACCAATTGAAAGCAGTTGTCTGTTTTTCATTTCATGTTAACATCAGAGGTCTCATTCATGATGGAAATGAGAGTTACTATGTTCAACCAGTAAACACGGTATGTTGATCACTTAAGACGTAAACTGCAAGCAATCTCTTTGGAGAAGAATATCATCTAGCAAGCAAATGTATGCTGGCTACGAGATTGCAGGTGCAGCTAGAAATAGTAATGAAGAAGCTGCAGATGTTTTCTTAATTCTGTAATTTAATATTTAGTAATAATAACAATAACAATAATGATTTATTTAATGTTATATTTATTTATTATCATTATTGTTATTGTTGTTGTTATTATAAAATGAACTAAATTGATATGAAATTTACCACTGAAAACCTATGTAATCTTTCTTTTTCTACTTTATATTATTTTAGTATATGGGTAGATAGTTTCCTGCCATCTGATTGGCTACTTGTAGGGCCGGATTATCTTGTAAGGACTGTGGACATTATGCTAAGAGCAAGTGACCGGATGTTAAAAACAACTTCCGCTGTAGTTCATCTTGTTTTAAAACAAAAATCCCAACTCGAAAAAAAGCTGTATACCTGTTACCTATCTCGTATATGCCTTGTGGCGCATTTATAAGGCCTCCACAGAATGTTTCCACTTCTCTCTGTTGGCTGCAGTAGCTCTTGCCTCTTTCCATGACTGCCAACCTATTTCTTTCCTCTCTCTCTACTGTTCTTTGCCAGGTCGTTGTAGGTCTTCCTTTCTTCCTTTTTCCTGCAGGCGTCCATGTCTTTGCAGTGTTGCAGTCATTTCTTCTGTCTTGCCTTAAAATATGGCCGATCATCTTCCATCTGCGCTGCTTTACCTCCTTGCTCAAAGGCTTCATGCCTGCTTCCTCCAGTAGCTCTTGAGTCGTGACGTGATCTTTCCACTCTATTTTAAGGATTCTCCAATTAGACACTTGTTGTGAAACACATCAATTCGCTTGTCATCTCCCATATTCATTTTCCTCATTTCACATCCATAAAGCAAGACGGGAACTACTAGGGTCTTAAACTATCTGAGCTTTGTTCACTTGCTGATGCTCTTGGAGTTCCATATTCTTTTGAGTTTGACAAATGCGCCTCTTGCTTTGGAAAGCCTATTCTTCACATCTTTCATTCCTCTTCCTTCTTTACAAGTGGTAGCTCCCAGATAATTGAAAGTCTCTACTTCACCAATATCTTGCCCATCGACTGTAATCCCATCTTGGCTCTTCGCATTAATCCTCATCACCTTTGTCTTCTCCTTGTTGATTTTGAGCCCTACTCGTCTTGCTCCTTGTTCATTGTAGTTGTTTTGTTTTGGATATGCTGTTTAGTAGAAGAGATCAACGCCACATCATCCGCAAAATCCAAATCGTCTATCTTAGAAGTAAATCATTCTTCACCTAATTCCATTCTCTCCATTCCCCACAGTCCTCATTACCCAGTCAATTACTATTAGGAACAAGAATCCCGACATGTTCCACCCTTGTTTGATGCCTGTTTTGATTTTAAACCACTCACGTGCTTCCGCCTGATCTTCTACAGCACACTCGAAGTCATTGTAGAATACTCTTACCATCTTTATGATCTTGTCTGGGATGCCATATTTCTGCATTATTAACCATAGGCTTTCATGGTGGATGGAGTCAAATGCCTTTTCAAAGTCTATGAAGTTTATGTACAAGCTAGCATGCAACTCATTAACCTGCTTGAAGATGTTACTCTGGTCTGTTGTTCCCCTGCCCTTTCTATATCCTGCCTGCTCATTTCTCAGTCAGTTGTCAAGTCCTTCCGGATGCCGTCTATAATGATCCTTCCAAGTATCTTACTCACTACTGAGAGCAGAGTTATTTCTCTCCAGTTCTTACATTCCTTTAGGTTTCCTTTCTTTGGTAATTTGATAATCAGCCCTTCCATTTATCAGGGATCTTTTCATGTCTCCACACTTTTTCCATTAGTTCATGCACTTTCTTTGCTGAGAACTCTGTATGTGCCTTCAGCAACTCAGCTGTGAAAGAGTTAATTCCTGGTGACTTTCCATTCTTTACTCTTTCAGTGGCCGCTTTTACTTCTGCTAGTGTTGGTTCAGTGACTACAATGTCCTCAATTATCATGTTGGGTTCAAACTCGCATACATCCTCTGTTGTTATTGGATCTGTTGGTTCTTCCCTGTTAAGTACTTCTTTAAAGTGCTCTGTCCATCTTGACTGTATTTCCGTCTTCCCACTCACCAGATTGCCTCTCTTGTCCAGGATTGCTGCGCTGTTCTTAGATCATTCATTGCACAGCACCTTTGTCAGCCCATATAACGTTCTCATGTGTTGTTTCCTTGCAGCATCCTCTGCCTCTTTTGCAATGTTATACATCCATTTTCTTTTGTCACACCTTATGCTCCTCTTCACCTACCTATTCTTTTCTTTATATTCTATTCTGAGCCGTTTTTTGATCCTCTCAGAGCGGGTGCTTATAATTCTCCTATTAATCTCCTCTCTTTGGTCTACAAGTGCCCATAATTCTTCTGTTATCCAGGGCTTCCTTTTCTTCCTCGGCCGTCCTAATACTTCTTCTTCTGCTTCTGTGTATGCCTTTTCCATCACTTGGTAGTCATGCTCTGTTTCATCAGCCTCCCATACACTCGGCGCCTGTTCCTCCAATGCCTGATATCTATTCTGCAAAGTGATCGTAAATTTTTTCAAAACATCTTTATTTTTCAATCTGTTGGTTTCATACTTTGTTCTTATACTTCCTTGTTCGTTTGGTTGCTTTCTTAGTTTTAGCTTCACCTTTGTACTCACGAGATAATGATCACTCCCAATGTCTGCAGACCTATACACTCGGGTGTCAATAACTGAATTGTGGAATTTCTTGCAAATAAGCACATGATCTATGTGATTTTTTGTTTTTCCATCAGGTGATACCCAGGTACTCTTGTGTATAGCTTTGTGCAGGAACAAGGTTCCTGTTATAACTAATTCATTCATGTCACAAAAATCACAAAGCCTCTCTCCATTGTTGTTCTGTCTTCCAATCCCATGCTTAGCCATAACTCTTTCGTAGCCCCAGTTTTCCTTGCCGACCTTCGCATTCATCTCGCCTGTGACAATAAGCATATCGTGCTCCTTCTTAGCGTTCAATACATCCTGCAGTCTCCTGTAAAATTCATCCTTTATCAACTCCTCTGCATCTTCTGTTGGTGCATATACATGTGCGATAGTCAGCTTAATGTGTTTGGAATAGAACCAGGCCATAATTATTCTTTCATTTACTGGCGTCAAATCTATGAGAGCTCTCGTTGCAGATCTAGACATAGTATACCTACTCCTTCTCTGTGGTTATCATCTCCTCTACCAGAGTATATGATGGTTTATCCTCCCTCTAGTACTACTTTCCCTTCCCCTGTCCAGTGTGTCTCGCTGATTTCCATGATATCCATGCCCCTTTTCTTCATCTTTTTGATGCTTGCGCAATGTTCCCACTTCGATTCAATGTTCTTACATTCCAATTACCTATCCTTATCACGTGTTTAGGGTGCACTAATGGTCTCATCTGCTCAAGGGCTACCGTATGGCTTTGACTGCCATGCATCATCTCATGGATTGAGGAGTGACCACAGCGTCCCCCAGATTATGTGAAATTATTCCGCTTCTGGTTTCTGTAATATTATTCTTTTTATGGGAGCGGGTTATTAGCCCTCAGCCCAACCCCCAACCTGTAGGACCAGGGGATCACTCTTAGTCAGGCCCCTACCCTTCAACCTGTTCGGCATGGGTGACCCTACCAGGTGTACATGACACCAGGAGATATAGCTCTAAAAGTCGCTAGGGCACACAAACCGCTACGGAGCGGTATTAACCTCTTCTGCTCGGTCTTTACAGGAAAATCTCAGACCTCGGTCTTGTTGTATGAACCTTGGTCCATGTGTCAAGCCCTCAGTCTGAGATTTCCCTGTAAGGATCTCACTATCGGTTAATAAATGTTATGTAATTATAAAATATAAAGTGTGCTATGATTATCTAACATTTTACAGGAAGGTGTAAGACAACACATTTTATACAACATGAGAGACTTAAAACTAAAGGAAATGAAGTGTGGTAAGTTTTCTGCACTTGAGTGATGACTCAGAATTATTACCTGGAAATTAAGTTAATATGTACTAGACACTTAGTGAATAAGACTCTTTCAACTTTCCCCTGTAGACTCCCCTTTCCCTTCATAACCAGGAAGTTTTCAAGTTTTTCCAATTTGATGAGGATCTGGTGGATGTGTTTCTGTATTCACCTTTTTCATGCATTAGGGGTGTTTTTCATAATTAAATATATGTAGAAATGAGCCAGTAAGCCTGAAAAAAAATTGTAGACTGAATTCTGTTTGCTTGGAGTGTGAATTTTTGTTGATATATATGTAGGGGGCACTTTCATTTTGTGATCATGTGATCATATTTGGGTCCTAATGACCCAAAAATCAATTTCAATTAATTGATTTGTCAGAAAACAAAACAGGATACAAAGCACAATTTTAACCTCAATGTTGTTCGATTTTGATAATATTATTTTTCAAGGATTGACATTTATTGATTATTAATCACTGTGATTAATTTAAGGATTAAAGGCCCATTTCCTTTTCATTCACAAATTGCATGCAATCCTTTGTTTGAAATTCGCGTGTGAACGTTCGCGTTGCAGTTTTGACCAGTTTGCAATGTTTGATTTTTTGCAAATGTTTGCATGCGAATTTTCAAACAAAGTATCGCATGCGAATTGCGAATGAAGTAGAAATGGGCCTTAAATTTGATTATAATGACTGATATTGATTGACCGGTTAGTTTTCAAGTTTATGACTTTGATTGATTAGTTATGCCTGGATGGGCATCACTAGTGAGTTGATAACAGTGCCTCTGATTCACCTTTTTTGGTGTACACAAAATTACTACTTTAAACAAAACTTACATGTGTTTGAACTTTAAAGATCATACCAGTAAACTAAAGGCAATCAGAAATTAAAACTGCATTTGAAGAGCTTGTATGGGTAGAATCAAAGTGAACTGAAACATGTGTGAAGTTCCAGTATGTGTTGGCACCTAAACATCCTAACTTTGTACCACTTTTATGACCAAGGCATGCCCCTGCAAAAAATTATGTGAGAGGGGAGGGAGAGAGCATTTTGGTGCCCTTACAGGAATCTCAAGATTTCGTGCATAGCATACACAGGACACATCTATAGGCTACCGCACAAGATTGACTTTAATTTAATTGCTGTCACAGTGAAGCAAGGCAGCAACTCTAATACATAAAAGGGGCATAAAGTCTCATTTTTAACCCAGGATGCACTGGGGTTTATTTACCATCATGCCTTGTGCTAGTTTATAACTCAGTGGAGAAACCAGTGAGCAGCACGATGCTAACACTGCTTCTGTTCAATTGTTTATTAATTCCTACACGTTTTGTGTGAAACTTCAGACTTCATCAGGGATTTTTACAATAATTATTGTGCTTTGAAAGGAGAAACCAGTGAGCAGCACGAGGCTAAAACAGTTTCTGTTCAATTGTTTATTATCCTGCGCATTTCATCTGAAAATTCAGACTTCATCAGGGATTTACAATTCAGTCGTGAAAGGAGAAACCAGTGTGCAGAATGACTCTAAAACAGCTTCTGTTCAATTGTTTATTATCCTACACATTTTGTCTGAAACTTCAGACCTCATCAGGGATTTACAATTGATAATTTCTAAAGTTAGGGTTAATTTTATATAACCATTGATACGTGGTCAACAGTGTGTGATCTTAAGTGAAATTTGGTTTTCGTGAGGTAGTCCAGAAATAGCAAAATGTAAGTTGAATGCTTTTTGCAAGTTATTACTGTATTGTAATTTTTGGCATACCCATCCGCTACTGTATAAAAATTCTTTGAAACAATTTGTTCAAAAAAATGTACACTCGATGTATATAGATATTTAATTTGGTGATGTCCTTTAATTCGCAAGCAATATTCAGTATAAACTTGCACTTTCCATCTCCAAGGCAGCACTCATTTACGTATTAGGTAGACTGGTATATATTATCTAAAACGTAATATGAACAAGTTTTCAACATAAAATTTTGTTGATGTTAATTCGGTTAAGATCAATATTGTTCTCTCCCTGCAGGACAAGGCCACAGTATTGACTTTCAGTTGAGATCAATATTGTTCTCTCCCTGCAGGACAAGGCCACAGTATTGACTTTCAGTTGAGATCAATATTGTTCTCTCCCT